>VDFB02097794.1:0-87813 GCA_007258455.2 Sequoia sempervirens
ACTAAAACCCATATCCCCAGAATGATAATCCAAAACCTGCTTCTTTACAAACTATACCAGCACCCGAAACTTCTAAGACTATACTACTCCCCTGCTCCCCTTATAACAACTACCATATCTATTCACTTTTTTTCTTCAAAAAACCAGAAATAGAATAGTCAATTACACATTTTTCCTACTGAGCCTCCCCGCTTCGATGATAAGATTTCATTCAATGGCTTCGCTCTTTTACGTGGCCGTAGGCCTTTAAGTGCGCACCTTTCCTCCTTCACATACTCTTTGAGGTCCGCCAAAGTCATTTATGTCGTTGTCAATTCTACGTAAAGTTTCAAAGCCTCCCATCCTCGCTCTGCATCTTCTCTCCATAGGTCCTTCATGCTTCCGTTCGGCCATCTTATGAACATATGGTTTAATTTCTCCATTTCTGGGCCTCCTCCTTCCCGACCCTCTTCCTTAATCAGTCCCACTCCTGGGATTGCTTGTTGCAATATTTTATCCATATTTCCCAAGCACTCTTCTGGCACCAAAGCTTTCATTACTCTCCTTACTTCTTTCATAGGCTCCCCTATCTCCAACCCCCCACGCCATTACCAACGAATATATATTTGAATTCGTTCGGTACTTGTGTGTCATCTTCTCAAACCCAACATCTAGCATAATCTTTACCACCTATGCCGCTTCTTTTTCCTTCACTTTGAATATCCCATGCAATCGCTTCATCAAGGCTTTTCCTGCGAAAGGGTCTTGTTTTTTCTGCGCCGACAACAAGAACCCAACCTCCATTGTCACATCACCTCTCCAACGGCTCCTATACCATTCTCTATTTTCTATAGTTACCCTACACACCTGCCATCACCTTAAAACCCACTTCGATTACTGTGATATTAATTCTCATCTTGCATTGCCAGCCTGAAGCATTAAATGATAGTGTACTTTTGAGCCGCCAACTCTTCCAATTCTCGACATTCTCTTCTTGAAAATCCATTGTACCTCTTGCCTTACCAAAGACTGTTCTCATACTCCTATAATCCCCCATCTAAATCTTCCTCATTTAATTCTCTTAGATCTTCAAACTTTGCAATGTCTATTTCTGTCAAAGTTAAAGCCCATTTTGAGAGCATGTCAACCTCTGAATTTCCCAATCTCCCTACATGGCTCACCCTATATTCTTCAAAATATGTTAATTCCTCCTCTATCCTTTTTATTGTCCCTTGCAAATGCCATGCATTTATATTACCTTTGCTTATTGCTTGAATAGTTAGGAGCGATTCTCTTTCCAGGTGCACCTTAGAAGCCCCTACTAACCTTGCTAACTTAATTGCCATTAAGGCAGATGAAGTTTCTGCCACATTGTTTGTACCATCCCGTATCCTCATTGCTCCAAAAGCTATAAAATTTCCACACCAATCTTTGACTATACATCCAGCCCCTGATGGGCCCAGGTTTCCTTTTGCTGCCCCATCAAAGTTTACTTTCCACCACCCTACGTCTGGTTTCTCCCATTTTACTTCGTCACCTTCCAAAGGAGTTGGATCAACCCAACCATGCCCCTTAACGGGCAAAAATTAAATAATATTTATTAATTATAAGGATAAAAAATAACTAATTAAATAATAAATTATTTTATTAATTACATGAAATTAGAAAATAGTGGATTGTAGCTAATAATTAATTGTGACAAGGATCGATTTCGGGGTGTATACTTTAATATTCTTATTATTTTGTTCACCATCTAATCAATAGTATCTTGATCACACTTATGATTACATTACTTGATCATTTTATTCTTTCCTAGAGACAGGATCTCAATGTATCCCTTATTTCTTTACAACATCACTATATTGAACATTTTGGGGGCATTATTCATTTTATCTCCTTTTGTTCTCAATCTTACCATTTGGGAGAATCACCAACAATGTTGACCTCTTCTCTTCTTTTTCATTCTATCATCTTTCCTCAAAATCCTTGGAGTATATCATTTCTCCTCTTAACTATTATCCTTAAATTGATAAGGTCTTATCATAATCATTCTCTCTCTAATCAATTTAAGGGGGCCATACATAATATATATATCTTTCTCTTCAATACTTATTTGTAGTGTCTTATTATCTTTGGACCTATCTTGGCCTCCAATCCAATTAAGTGGTTACTAGAAAACCATTGATGACATCACCATTTTTTTAATTTCTTACCTTTATTGGGTGGCAATCGCTAATAGCTAAAGGTTGCAACCACAAACCAAGGTTGGATCTTCTAAATTTCATTTTACTATTTTCCATTTTACCACTTTTTCCTTATTGATGATCATTAACATGTGTTTTTTATCATTTGGCCTAGCCTAGAATGAGAAACTACCTTATAGCCCTTATCATCATGACCATTGACTAATATCTAGTTTCCATTTTACCTCTACCAAGATGTCTTCTTTATGGGTCCTAACCACTTTTTCTTCTTGCAAATTCCCTTGGTGGATTGGATCTCCATAGACATATCCCCTTGTCAAAAATATTTTTTGTTGCATTTCAAGTGTTTATGATCTATGGCAATGTGTTTACGAGTAGTCCTTTTGTGTACTAGTAAAATTTTTATGTACCTTCCTATGCTAAGTGTACTCTATCATTTTTCCATTTCCTCTATTTCATTGGGTAGCATTATTCTTGTATGTATATAGTTACTACTTTTTCTAGATGTTATGCAAGACCAAATATATGGATAAGAACAAAGAACAAACTTGAAGGCTATTATATCTCCTTTAGTATAGTATAATTAATATTTACATGATTATATATGCTATATTGTACTATTATTTTAGTTTTCTTCTCCCTTAGCATCATTAGCTTGCTAAAGTGCATACCTTGCAATTCCTTTTACTATGCTTTGCACTCATTATAGTGTTTCCCTTTATTATATATTTTTACCGCTTTTTTAGCCCTTGTTTAGCCACTATTTTATCTGTATCCCTTAGAATTTTCCCTTTATTGTGACATTTTCCACTTCCCATGTGCTTCTATACCTTCCTCTAAGCCTTGTTTATCCTTCCTATGTGATAGTTATCCCTTTCAACCACTCATTCAATGTTTATTGTTTCTATTCATGCATTTTTACTCTTCATTAGGAAATTATTTCCCTTTTTTATTGTCTCATGAAATTTTCTTGTATTCAATCACCATCATTAGCCTTTGTACATTCCCTATTTGCATTCCTAAGAAATTTGGGGTTCTAACATTTAAAATATTTGATTACCCTTTTTTGTAGGAAACTTCCCCAAATTTTAGTGGTTGATAGCTCATCAAAAATTTAGTACATTTTTTTCAATCTCTTTCCCACGACCCTTATAAAATATATAAATAGACCCCCTCTTGCTCTCATTTTTCAATCCATAATGGGTAATTCTTCTCGTTCTATTTATCTTTTTATGATTGTAATTTGAGGTTTCTGCTAAAGCTTGGATCTTGGATCTTGGAGTTGCATGGATATTTCTCTTTATGTAGAGATTTATTTTGTAGCCATTAGTGGATTATGTCTTAGCCTTGATTTTCCCTTCCATTCTTTCTCTCCTATAGAGTTATGTTGCCCTTTTTTTTTTCTCATAGCCACTAGATTATCAATTTCACTTCCAAACCTACATAATCCCATCCTCTTCTCATCCATTGACCTCACATTTCCCTCATTTTTCTCTCATATCCCTTTTATTTTCCTTTTTCCTTCTCTCACTATTTTCCTTCTTTCACACCCTAGGGCTTTTCACATTTGCCAATAGGTTTTGAGTGTTTCAATGATCATATACATCCCATTTCCTTATTGTCATTGCCATAGCTTATTTTCATCAAATTTATAGAATTTATGCTTTTGGATTTATGTTGAAAAATGCATAAGGAGGTTGATGAGCTAGACTCCCCTTTAACACTCTTTTTAGTAGGTTTTCCTCATTTTTAGGGCTTTTTGTTCAAATGCATTGCTCGTGCATGTCTCAAAAAAGTGAGTGTAGACTATGATGAATATTCTCATAAAAATTCATCTCTCCATGAAAATGAATAATTATACCCCTTACAAAGAACACATGTGCCTCTTTGGCACAAGTCAAATCTCAAGACCCCTAAATTTTCTAGGAAACTTCTCTTTGTTTTAAGAATTTATATAATTTATTAATTATAGGTACCTCAAAATTATATATTAGGGTTTACATTTATAATTTATTTTATACAATTTGACACCCTTCTTTTAACAATTCCTCTCTTTCTATGTAGGATTTGCACAAGCGATTAAAATATCTAGAAATATTATAAATTTAGGAATATCTAGTTTTAATCCAAAAATAGTTGTGACCCTTACATGGTAGACCTACACCGCTTTGAAAAGGACTAGATCTTAGTCTCTAAAATATTTGGTAAGTACTCAATCTTATTCTAAATAGTTTTTCACTTACTTTCTATGTTTTATGTGCACAAACTTTGTTTTCCTCTTCTTTTAGTATTTTTTTGTATTTTATAATTGCATTTATGTTTCCTAGTTTGGTCTCTTGTATTTTTTTAGTCCTAACTCTAGTGTTAGTTATTTAGCGTTAGATTAAGGTGGAAATTATTCATTTACTCTATTTACTTGTGTAACACATTAAAAAGAATCTGAGATAAAACTCATAAAAATTAAGAATCTCTTTTTAGGTTTTTTCACATAGATTTTCATATTAATAATAGTAGAAGAAATGTGTGGTTGCACTTCATGAGGTTCACTATATATACTTGATACCAAATCATGGATGATGGGATTTTATAGGCATCCAAACACTTTGTTTTTTTTTTGTTTTCTATTTGTATGGTAAACTATGGATTATGTTACTTCATAATAACTCTTCCTTATATTAGTTAGCCTAACCACATAATATTTCTATCAATTCAAGAAAGTATGATTATACAAGGTCTCTACACAAGTATATCATTCTCAATCCACTTTTTTCTCTATTGCACCCTCTCATCCATTTTCTCTCTCACACCTGCATGTGGGATAAATATATCTCTTATTTCCAACTTCCCATAAATTATTCTCAAAAGCTTTATACCATTTTCTAAATACAAAAGAAAAACAATTTAATACCTATGATATTGTCATATTATGCCCTTCAATATTCAAGTATGAATATAATTAAAAAATAAAATGGGAAAGTATGTCATAAAGAAAAAATATTCTAGATCATCTTACTTTGGAATAGGCCTTTCCTTCTCCCGTGTACATCAAATGTTAGATGTTCTACTTGTTGCTTCTAACTTAGTGTTTGAAGATGACACTCAAAAATACATGTACCATAATATCTAGACTTCTTCACAACCACCCAAAATTAGATCTTTGCTACATCTTTGCAGCTCAATACTTCCATTTTCATGGCTAAAACTCTTAAGTCTTGCATTACCCTAGAGTTAGAGTTTCTCAAAGAGAGACCACCCCAAACATTTTACCGTCAATCTAAAATTTTACTTTTTCCATCATTCCTATTATTTTGCGGCTTTTTTTTAAAGATCCTACTAATTTCTAGTAAATATTCTCAATATTTTCATTAAATTAGTAGGGTTGCAAGTAACTTCTATATTAGAATATAAAAAATTCTTAATTACCTCCACATAATATTTTATCATCTAAATAATTGTCCAACATCTAGTCTACCCTATATATCCAACTATGACTTGTAACATTGATTTGGAATTAAATGATATATGTCTAGGTTACCATTTCATATGGAAGTCATGTACTTTCCAATTTTCTATATCTAATTTTTAACATTACATTAATAATAATTTTATTTAATTATTTTGTTGTTTGACGCCAAAAATGATTGTGTTAAGAGTCTTAATCGTATGGCCACTAGTGTCACAATACATTCTTACAAGATTATGTAGGTCAACTTAGCACTAACTCCTATATAATGGGGAAAAAATTAACAATGGCTTTCAAATTTCCTAGTCTATCTATTATTATAGAAATATAGTGAACTCTTGTTTTAAAAGTTTATGACAAGATATGAAATCTTTCGCAATCAATGAATGTGCAGATAGTTATATTTTTTTATTATGTTAGTAAATGACATGAAGTTAATAGCTTAATTGTGTATATGTGTGTCAAGTCGCTTAATATCAATCTCAAGAAGTTTGGCTTGAATATGTTTAGGTCCAAATAATATTAAGAACAATATGTGGACCCTAATATGATCAAATGATCCTATTTTTGTCTATTACAAGGGCTCAACATGTGCATTTGGATTTTGTGTATCTAAATACGAATCTTTTAAAAAAAAAATCCTCAGTTGAATTACCTATTTTCCTAGGCTTTTGTGGACCTTCCTCAAAGAAATAGAGCCTACCAATCTACCTCTCATGTTTATTTCAAGATCACAGAACTTTTTAAATGTTGGATATTTTTCCCTTTGTTATGTCACTTTTGAATTTCTATATACAAAATATGTTTTCCCTTTTTGTAAATGTGTTCAAAGATGGGAACATTGTCAAGATAATAGTAACTACTAGGATAGTATTTCAGATTTACAAACATGGTTTTAAACTCCTATCATGCATACCAAACTACAATCTTGATTGATTTGATTATTTGGGATAAAAAGCTCTAAATTACACAATAGAACAATGCAAGAATATTATTATGAACTCTTGAGTAATTCTTTGGAACTCATTAATAATTTGTTAGTGTCCTTCAATGATTTAAGAATCCATACCATTCACAATAATTATGACTATCCAATATGATTGATACTTCTTTGACCTAAGAGGAGCTTGTAAAACAAGGAAATGTTTTTTTTTTCTTATTTGAGAGGACCTTTAGGCATTATATGAAATGGAAGTGTCATTTATGCAATGGACTTACATATGAATGAATTGTGATTAGAAGAAAATTCACTAAAACATCTACAATTCTTATTACTCATAATTTTTCCAAGTTTCAAAATTAGAAAAAAGATAGATATTATACATAGAATTAGAAACCTACCGTTTAAGACTAAAGTTATTGCCCCTCGACTAGTATCCTCTTTGGTATCCCAAATCTAGATGAAATGTTAAATTAGATATTTTTGCAAACAATATTCTCATATGTTTTCTTTTCAAACTGTTTGACTATTCTTCATTATGTTTGACACAATGTCAAATGATTTCTCACTTGGCCATTTTCTAAACCTTGTATTTTTATAAGTGTGTTCAAAGAAGGCAACATAATAATACATGACAATAGTTAAAAGTGAAACAACATGCTATAACAACGGTTTGGAAAAAATGAAGATGATCGAACAACCATTGCTTGAATCCCCTATAGATAACATGTCCCTTTGGTATAGCCTTTGCGTAATCAACATCTAAGACATAACAATTGAAGGTCTAGGTTTCTTATTTTTAATAATGTACTCACATAACATCATAAGTAATTTAGTATATGCTAATGATAGATATATATAGTCATAATAAAGTTAAAACAGTAGTCTAAAGCAGTAACCAAGAGCGCTCACTAATCGCAAGCAATTGGAATATGTTATTCTAATATGTGTGTGGTGAAGTTTTATTCATATGTGCTTGACAAAAAAGTTGGGAAGCAGAGAAAACAATAATGATGGAGTTGGAAGGGGGCCCATGCACCAAGTAAGGATGTTGTTTGAGAAGCAATATCAAAGAGTATGAATGGGGTGGTAGAGAAGAGTTTTTGAAAGAGACAAATTTGTGGCAAGCCCTACTTTCCATGTCATTCACCTTGGAAATATTTTTTAATGGTGGAAGTCTATCATCCTCTTTTAACACTCATGTTTGCCTCCCCCACTTTCATAGTCTAACAAGTGTTAGAGTCACTCAAAGACTCAAGCCTCCAAGATCACTTGCAAAAACCAAAAACAACCTTCTACGAGAGAGAAAAGCAATAACATGAAGTTATAATAATGGATGCAAGATTATGGCCAATATGCAATAATCAAGATTGCATTGATAGTGGACTAATTCAACTAAACTAAATTGTTAAAGATGAACAAATGATGCCTTGATTATAAAGGAAAAGTGTGAGATAGGATTAGACAAGTTCTTGACATGTGTCTTAATCCTATAGAATGAGACAACTACCTCAACAAATATTAAATGACTTAGGACACAAGCATTAAATTCCAGAAGAGAAGATCTAGTGACAACTAACACTATCTAGAAAGATTCCCTCCTAGGACCTAAGTGGACTTAACATGTAAATAGGACCTAGATAGGTAAAACACCTATTAACACCAACATCCCTCTTAAGTACAACTTAGGGAGTATTATTATGTAAATGACACAAAGAAGGGTCCCGCCTATAAGGCCATGTTAGGTACCCATGTACAAATGCAATGCAATCTCTCACAAATAGAGAAAAGGAGAAAACCCAGTTGGACAAAACTCCTACCCAAGAGAGAGATGAAATACAAAATGCTCTCAATCATGAATGAGAGGGACAAAAACCTATGTGAGGAAAAATACCCCATAAGAGAGAAGAAGAGAGACCATGCAATCCCCCCTCAATGGTGAGTCTCCTACAATGGTCAAAGCTTGACACTGAATGTTGAAGAAAATCCAATCTCGTCGAAAAGCATTCCTCCCCTTAGGAACAAACAAAACCCATATGATATGCAGGATATCTTCCCATTTCTGAAAGGAAGATGTGAGAATAAGAATGACATATGATGTTTTTGAACAATGCTCAAGTGTCTCCATGTTGATGTTGCAAGCTGACACACTCCAAATAGGCATTCTAGGCCACACAACTAAAGTTGTCAATCTAGAATCTCCTAGAGACGGATGTACAACACACTCCAAAGATAAAGATGCCTCCTCTGAAGACAAAGAAGTTTCCTCCAAATGTTGTCCAAAAGTATCCATACTCATGTCAAATTGTGAAGAATGATCATGTAGAGAATGAACAAGAGGGTCGGAGTATTCCCTCACAACAATTGAAGAAGGGTCAACTCCATCAAAGAGAATATGTATGCAATCAATGTTGTCTCCCAAGTCAAAAATATGGAACTCAACAACCTAGAAATGTATGTCAAGTATGCATCCCAAGTAGATGTAGCTGGAAGATGATGCAAATCTTGCTACACGAAATAACAAGAGGCCAAAATTGTGCCAACACGAGCATCATCAAATGCAATAGAAGATGGAGATGATATTTCAATGCATGTCATAGGACTACATTTTCTTCCCCAAATGATGTATCCACACAAGATTCTTGAGTGTTAACATTAGTTGATGTTGGAGTACATGAAGTCTCTAAAGGAAAAATAGAAGATATGATGGCCCTTTGATGTTCAATACTTTGTGAATAATTGAGCACTACTAATGTATCTTCATCATATGGAATATTATCACGATCATCTAGGGGAGTTTTCATATCCAAAACAGGATCGTCTAGGAGTGGATCATTATTTGGATCTCCATACATGAACCAAATTTTCATCCAAGAAGAAATAGGAGACTTAAAATGTAAGAGGATCTCCATTGTGTTAGTATCAACATTAAGACATATAGTTCCAAGAATATAACTAGTCTTAAGTAAAATTCTCTATTCTGCCAATCATTTGGTGGCTTAGGAACCACTTCATAGAAGGGCAAGAGATTAAGCCATTTGAAATGCTTCATCATACCATCTCGCCAAGCCTTATAGTTCCCTTTATTCAATTCATTTATTGATGGATGCATTATGATAGCCATGATGAACTTCTCAACTTTAGTCGCACAATAGATCAATCAAGAGACTCAAACCAACAAAAGCACAAGATTACCCCACAATTATTCAATCATGAGACCCACCCCCCCAAAAAAAAATGGCACTTCATATGTAGTGCAATTACATGTTCCCCTTTCCAAAATAGCAAAGTGGACTTGATCTTAGTGTTTATAGATGCCAAATTTGGCCACAAGTTCAAAGTAAAATTTTTACATAGAATGAGATTAATTTGATCACACCACTACAAAGTACACAAAAAATTATGCACTTTTTAAAAAAATGCCCAAAAATGTTACTATAGGAGCTAGAACGGAGCCCCAGAAGTTCCTAAATGAGAACAAATCAACAACACCTGTGAGAATTTACAATTTATAAAAAAATGAACACCAAAATCAAAAAATAGTTGCACCACTATGTAGAGCACAAAATTCTACCCTAAATAATTAAAAAAAAATGCTTGAAAAAAGGAGGTTGGATGACTAAGTTATGGTTGAAGTCAGATTGCAAATTCAAAACCGTTGGTGAAGAGGGGGGCAGATTGGAGCAACCTATTGACGGCCATTTGATTGTCAAATTTAACATAGTGATAGATAACATCCATTTGATTATCAAATTTAAGATAGTATGTCTAACAGTCATTTGACTATCAAAGTTAACACACATTTGATGACGGTTGTTTGGGCATCAAATTTAAGATGGTGGAAAATTAAAAAACACCAAAAAAATTTGATGCCAAAAATGAAGTATTATGCATGAAAATTAGGGTTTTTGAGCCTTCTAGGCACAATGGCAAAGTCAAATTTGACCTTGCTCTGAAATGATGGCTCCTTGCTAGATCTAGCAACAAACTTCCCTCTTCAGATCCTCAAAGATTTTGCCTTAGATGATCGATTTGGATGAAACAAAAAGAAAAAATGACTTTCTTAAAACCTTTGAACTCAATGGTGAGCTTAGATTTGCACCAACAAGCTCCAAAATAAAACTGCAATGCAAAGTTGCGAAGAGGAAACCCCTCAATCACACCTAGCAAAATCTTGAAGCTCGAATCACCCTTGGATTTGAGAAGGGGTTTTGCAATTTTGAAGCTGAGATGCCATCAAAAAGCAAGAACATGAAATTGCAATAATGGATGCAGGATTATGGTCAATATGCAATACTCAAGATTGCAGTGATATTGGATTGATTCATCTGAACTGAATTGTTAAAGATATACAAATGATGCCTTTCTTATAAAGGCAAAGTGTGAGATAGGACTAGACAAGATCTTGACATGTGTCTTAATCTTGTATAATGAGACAACTACCCCAAAAAATATTAAATGACTTAGGACACAAGCATTAAATTCCAAAAGATAAGATAATATCTAGTAACAACTAACACTATCTAGAAAAATTCCCTCCTAGGACCTAAGTGGACTTAACATGTAAATAGGACATAGATAAGTAAAACACCTATTTACACCAACAACAAGCACCTAGAAATTATTTCCATTTAAAATAATGTGAATCTTAAACACACCATCTTTTACTATGTATTTCTTCCCACTCACTTTCTCTTTCAATTTTTGAACATGAGTTTTAAAGACCCTCCCTCTACTACAAATAAGTTTCACAAACTTAAAAACCTTCATAAAACATTATCATATAGCCATATATTAATGACATAAGTTTGCTTAAAAATATAGAAGGGGTATCAAAGGTATGGGGAAGCTTCAATAATTATGAGGGGGAGTGGACACATATGTTTATTATAGGGGAACCAACTAGTTCATGAAATTCTATAAATCTTTATGGCTCTGATCATATTTATCATTCTTTTAATGCTAGAAAAGAAACTGAATTATTTTAATTAATGGATAAAAGCTTTGGTGTGATGACTTATGGGTTATATTAAATGATGGAAAAGAAGTTGGAAACTAAATTCTTAAAAAGATAAGGCAACCTTAAGATTCACACATTTGACCAAACAAGATTTGAAATGAGGGTCATAACAAAAAAATCATGAAAACTAATCTCCAGTTAATAATGGATGACATTAGAATGATTGGGGAACAATAAGACACGGTGATATAAATTTATCACAGATTTCTCAAAATTCACTTGACAAATGGCATATGAGAAAGGTGGGTAACATACCCTAAATGTGGCATCCCATTTCACATGGAGCATAAATTCTAATAATGTGTTATGACTCTTCAAGTGCGGTGTCCTCTAACACTAAATGCACCACATCTAATAACAAAAAAATATGTTATTGAGAAGGCTCACAATACACCTCCTAACAACATCAACATTACATGAATATTATGCAAGATGTATCACACATATTTCCAATAGTCTCTCTTAATATATATGTTGCATAAGGGTTTAAACAAAACAAATATTAGTAGCTAGGGGCAGTCATTCCCATAGCTTTCCTGCACAAAGAAACTTTCTTCACTAATATCTTTGTGAAATTAGCAACACCTATATCATTCATCAATAAATTCTTCACCACCACATCCTTGCAAGCAACTCTCACTACAACATGGATCACACATTCAATACCCCAATATCCTCAAGCTTGTCCTTCATCTAAACACACAAGACTTCCTTATAGCAAGCAACTCAAGATCACATCCACCATTCATAATACTAATTTCAAGTATGCAAAATATTTCATGTCCAATCACCTTAGCTAAGACCATAGCTTCTCTTATCATTTTACACCTATCTTTCCCAAAGGTATCCTCCACTCTTACATTAAGCATCTTTCTCATAGAAATTAAATTTCTAATTGATTATGTAACAAGTATAACAACATAACATTTCTTAACTCTCCCATCTCTAAACATTAATCTGATCTTACTTCAACAACAATCTCAAGTTTTGTTATCACCTAAGAAGACATCACCTCCATCATAACTTCCACATTTTGTAAATCACTCGCTATCAGGAGTCACATAAAATGAAGCAACAAAATCCATCAATCATGTATCATCCCATGCACACATTCCTAAAGACGCTTCCACATTACTTCCATATTTTTGAAGCGTATAAGGACATTTCCTTGGACCTGATATTAACAAGAGTGTGATTAAACTTATGATTAAGGGGGATGGATCTATAATTAAAAATTGAAGGTTTATCACCCTTCTTAACATATCTTATAAAAATTTTACTAAGGTGTTGGTTGTTAGGCTTGTGAAGATTTAGCCTAAGTTGGTTTCTTCTACCTAGATTGAACCTATGGAAGGGGGACTTATTCTAGACAACCTAATCTATAGCTAGGAAGGTATCTCTTGGGCTCAAACTATAGGCCAAAATGTATGTATAGGTTTGACAGATTTTGAGAAGGCCAATGATAGAATTGAATGTCAACTTGTGGAGCTTATGCTAAGGCTTGGAGAGAAATTCATACGGATGGTGTTAATTTGTTTTAAAGAAACTTATGATCAACTGTATGCTAATAAGGGACTTTTTCAACTATAGAAGTCTATTTCACCCACTTATTCTTTTTTCATTATTCCTAATAGATAATTCATTTTTGGCTTACGAATGTTTCTCTTGTGCTCCAGGTCAAAGGCATGTCTACCCCTAATCATCAACCCTCAATTGGAGTTCAACTTGGAAACTATGTGTCTCTGCTTGCTGTGAGGGAGAAGAGAATTTGTGCAATTGAATGAGACTAGAAATTCACTGTATAGTTTATTTTCATTTTTTAATTAACAAGTCCAACGTCTTGGGTTGGAATAAAGTTCCTCCTTGACGTATAGACCAAGGATAAGTGTCATATGGGCCTAAAAATGTTGAGGTATTTATACATCCCTTTCGCCCTTAGCCCTTCTTTGAAAAATATGAGTATGATATTGAAAAAGTTTAAAGAAGTTAGTTAAATGTTGAGGGTATTTGCTCTCTTTTCTAAGAAGATTCACTCTTTGTTAAGAAGTTGGTTTTTTATGGCATGTCCTATGCTTTTTGTTGGTTGTTCCAAAATTCAAATTTCTCCCTACTTCACAAGATTATAAGAGACATCTTATGGTTGGACAGTTTGGGGAATAAGCAAAGACAACCAAAAGCTTAAATGTACTTCCTAAAGATCTTGTGTAGTTGGTGCTTAAGGATTTGAGACTCAAGGTTCCACAACAATTAAATGGATTTTAAGGACCCTGTTTAGGGAAGAGCTTTGGAATGTCCTTTTCAGTGAAGTTTTTTAGAATGGAAGGGGCTTCACCTAATGAACTGTCACTTGTGCCCTTCTCTAGTGTGCCCACTAGATCAGTCATATTTGCTTTTATTTGGAAAGCCTGGGAAGTTGAAAGTACCTTATGGATACTTATATGTCTTCAAGCTTTGATTTGAAATGTCGAGGCTTTAGGTCCATTTGGTGGAACCTTCAACATACCATACGGTGCTCTGCTCTTAGTTTGGTAGAGGCATTCCTTCCTCTAATATAATTGATGTAAACATGTTCCTCACTCTGACTTTGTTTTCATCTACAAGATTCATCCATCTCAAAAAAGAACGAACTCACTTTTGGCTCAAGTCCTCAAGAAATTCCCAGTGGGGTTCACTAAGCCTTGATGAAAGGGGTGTAAAATTTTCGATGGCTTATGGGTCCCCCATTGTTTGGAATCTCTTCTAAACAATTAAACCTGAAGCTGGCCAACTCTCTTGAAGGTAATCAAGAATCCTAAATAGTAAAAATAGAAAAAAAAATTGATCCTCCTTGGAGATGGACAGATAAATTTACTTTCGTGTGGACTCTTTGTTCATAAATTAAATTTTGCTTTAGACATTTGCTGCTACAGCAAAGACTTTAAGTGATGTTGAAGGTTGGGATGAATATTGGTTGCAAAATTGATCCTCCTTGGAGATGGACTCATAAATTTACTTTCGT
This sequence comes from Sequoia sempervirens, assembly GCA_007258455.2. Classification (NCBI taxonomy): domain Eukaryota; kingdom Viridiplantae; phylum Streptophyta; class Pinopsida; order Cupressales; family Cupressaceae; genus Sequoia; species Sequoia sempervirens. The sequence continues at coordinate 14,605 of VDFB02097794.1, forward strand.
GTGGACTCCTTGTTCATAACCTAATAAGCTTTGCTATAGACAATTGCTGCTACAACAAAGACTTTAAGTGATATTTAAGGTTGGGATGAATATTGGTCGCAAAATTGATCCTCCTTGGAGATGGACTCATAAATTTACTTTCGTGTGGACTCCTCGTCATAACCTAATAAATTTTGCTTTTGACATTTGTTGCTACAACAAAGACTTTAAGTGATGTTGGAGGTTGAGATGAATATTAGTCGCAAAATTGATCCTCCTCGGATATGGACTGATAAAAAATTACTTTCGTGTGGACTCCTTGTTCATAACCTGATAAATTTTGCTTTAGGAATTTGTTGCTACAACAAAGACTCTAAGTGATGTTGAAGGTTGGGATGAATATTGGTCGTTGTCTTGTTCATGAACAACCCAAATCCATGGTGCATGTTTTTACTTCTCTGTGTTTTTGCTAAATCAGTTTGAGAAAAACTTGTATTGATGTGGTCTTTGTTTACACATAAGATTTCTTTGTCGTTTGATGTGCTTTTTAGAGTTATTTGTTACTCTTTTGTTAAGAAAGTTACACGTTTCATTAAGGCATTATGGCTGATTTTTCCCGAGGTACTCTAGTTTTTATGGAAAGCAAGGAATTCACATGTTTTTAAACAGGAGGTTAGGTCCCCTATTAAATTCAATAGTAAAGCTTATTGTTTTTGTTTTGGCCCTGCAGGTGGAGCTTTTGTTAAGGGTGAGCAAGTCGAATTTCAGGAGGTTTCTTAATGGAGGAGTTTTTTATTACAATGTTGTGCCAGCCATAAGCTATGGTAGGTTCCCTAAGATTTGACATTTTCTTGATTCGAACCTGAGTTTGATCCACTATTTCAGCATCGTTGTGGGGAATGGTGAGCAAGGAAGGATTGCTAGTTGTGGGGACCTGTTGTGACCTATTTCACACATCGCCCCATTGCAAATGGGGACCCTAGTAGTTTGTTTTTTAGCACTTTGTCGTTGCGCTTCAATTTCATTTGATCTCTGCTTGGGGGTTTAGAGTTTGAGTTTTTGAATGGTCACCCGAGTCAAGCGAAGAATTTGAGCCTGAATCAGTGTACAAACATCATCACAATGCTTAGGAGGCCCGAGGGACGAAGATCGACTATCGTTTCAGTCAATTTTGACATCTACTTTTTGGGGATTTCCCCTCTGGACCCCCCTATTTTTTAGGGACTTCATTTTTTGGCATTTTTGGCCCATGTTGGACTTCCTATTTTTTAGGGGCTATTTTTGGAAAGTTACTATTTTTGGAAAAGTTTCTATTTTTGGCAAGGTTTCCATCTTTAGAAAGTGCATGGATTTCAAAAAATCAGTCAAAAGTCTCAATAAACCAATGGAAAATCACGAAAAATCAATAAAAAGGAATGAGAAATAGGCACATGGCGAAATAACCAGCATGGAATTCATGGCAAAATTTGCCTGTGGAAGATGGCGCCCAAGCTAGATGGCTTGATCATGAGCTAAGTCCACCATGGAGAAGAAGGAATGGCATGGAATGGTGGCAAGTCCGCTTCAAGCCAAATGGAATGAGCCAAGACAAAGTCCGCCCAACTCACAAGAGAGGAATGGCTTAGACTTAGGCAAAGTCTGCCGAAGCCAAATGGCACAACACCTTGCCAAGTTCGCCATATGGAAAGAAAAGTGGCTTGGGCATGAACAAAGTCCGCCCACCTTTATGGCATAAGATGAAGGTAAGTCCGCCCATCAACATAAAATGCATGGCAAGAGGTTAAGTGAAGTCCGCTCCAAGATGGCATGAACACAAGGCAAGTCCGCCCTATGAAGATGGCTTGACAATGAGCAAAGTCCGCCCCAAGTAGAAGATGAATGGCAAGACTATAGGCTAAGTCCACCCTTGGAAAAATGTGAATGGCTCAACACTATGGAAAGTCCGCCCTATGCAAATAGCACAACATTTGGTGAAGTCCGCCCCACTCACAAAGTAATGGCTTGACATAATGCAAAGTCCGCCTTTACTTAGAAAAGTTGGAGAAAATTGAAAATATTTGCCTAAGTCTAAACATTGGAACATTAAAATGTCAATTTACATGCTTAGATGCTAAAGAAATTCGCCAGAGACATAAGGAGACATAAAAAATTATGGCAAAATAAAATGGAAGAAAAAGATTTGTCTAAGGCAAAGGCAAGAAAATAACTTAGAAAAATCAAATTTGCCTTAGATAAAAATAAAAGGCCATAATTAAAATAATTAAAATAAAGGGGTTGAAAAATGACACATGAAAATAATTATTTTTATTATTTTTATTTTTGTTTTCAACACCCAAAGAGATAAAATTTGAAATTTTCTCTAAGACTCAGATTTGGAAAAGGAAAAAAAAAAGACTTCATTGAACTGGCCCCAAACTTAGCAACTTTCCTGATGCTGAAGATAAAATTTGCCATTCGGAAGCTGAGTGCAAGCCAAGTTTGAACTTGATTTAATAGAAACAACTTAATTTTGCTAAATGGGTCGAACTTCTCATCTTTATAATTGAATTTGCTTCTCATTTTTTTAACCATTCATCTTTCGAAAGAGAAGTTGTGAGGAGAAATTTTTGGCTAAGGCAAGAAAGTTGAGAAGTTTGAAGCAAAGTGAAGGAAGCGAATTCATACCAGCCAGCACTGTGATCTTGTCCATTTTATTTTTTCCAGAGTATCAGGCAGATTTACTTTCTTCACCTCATTCTGGCACGAGAAACTTCATTCATCTATTGGATAAATTCTTTCATTTCCAGCATAATCTTTCATGAAGTTTGATTTGTCACTTAGCTGGAATATTTTTCAAAAGTAATTTAAATTTAATTTTTGTATTTTAATATTTTCTTTGTACATTCTTGCAGATTTATTTTCAAGAGAATACAAATGAAGTTCGACAGTAAGGGTTCGCAGCCACAGTCCAAGATCAAATCCAAATGGGAAAACATTGTGGACACCGACCTTGGCCATGTAGACTTTGATAATTTTAAGAAAAGGATGTACAAAAGTGATGGATTTTTACCTACGCCAATTGCAAGAAGGATGATGCGCAACAGTATTGTTGATGTAGCTGGATTTCCGCCTGCAAAAGAATGTCTAGAGCTCATGGTAGAGTGTGCATTGCATTATAATGCACAAGAAAGATAGATAGAGGCACCTGATGGAAGAGTACTGGCATATTTGACTGAGCCAACCATACAAGAGACATTTGGAATTCCATCTTACCACCGGACATCTTATCGAACGAGGGATGATGCACGAAAACTTTATGAAGATCAACAAGCCCTCTATGCATCAAATATGAACAAGTCCTGGTTGGAAAAGCCCAGACCTACTGCCAAAAAAATGTCGAAGAAATTGTCCAGAACTAATTTTAAAGAAGAATACGGAGATATTGTCTTGCTGCTAAACAGAATTATAGGCAATCCTCAGGGTGCACCTTTTGAAACCTAGATGTATTATTTCATTGATGAAATAACTTATGGGGTGAAAATGTTCAACTGGTCAAGAATGATCAGTGGCAGTCTCCACGAGCAGTTGGTCAACCTAGAAAGAACCAAAACCTTTCATATGAGTTCTTATGTCATATATCTGTTTGCAAGGACCTACAGATATGCTGGCCTGATTTGCAAAGGTGTAGTTGGCAATGGCGAAGGAGAGTTCAAGTCCTACGATTGCTATCTGCAGCTGCAGTTGAAGGAGAAGTCACACTTCAGACGGGCGCATGATGCCTTTCTTGTGTATATCACTCAAATTCTCCAAGGTGGAACGCATCAAAGGCTCACCCGTGAGGCCAAAAGTTTGATCGGCAAATATGGATCCTGGTTCATCCAGTTTCCCAGATTTACATACATCAGGATTCAAGGATTCACAGGTCGCCCATACAAACTGCCAATCTATCCTACCAACAAAATGGTTTTGTTGGAAGTTCTGAGGCAATTGAAGACATCAGAATATCCAAAGGTCAAAGCAAAAAGCAGTTGTCACTTTTCCACTCTTCATCAGCAATATGGAAGAATTATGTCCATCGGCGCAAGCAGCAGAGAGTGCTCAATTGGAGATACAAAGATACCTGTTCATATCCTACAAGCCCAGAGTTGACTTCGATCCACTTCATCACATTGGAACTGTGGACGGAGGGAAATATAAACATAGAATTGACTTAGAAGACTTTTGGGCAAATGCCACTGATGAATATGATGTAAAAAAAAGACTGTGGTCAAGGCTGCCGCTGGATATGATAAGGATGACGGAACTCTTCCGAGTACCTAATTAGCTAGATGATGATGGAGTATACGTGCAACCAGGCTTTGATGAAAGACAGTCACTTCCTCCTGTGAGGTGGTCTGAGCCTGAGCTTGGTGACCTGACAACATTCATGAGGCCTGTATTCAAATATTCCCAATGGTGGATGGACCAACAAGTACAAGCTTTACGGCAGAGGAATGTGCAATTCACATATGACTTAATGGTTGAGGCAAAGTCCTGTTCCTCAAATGTCGGTGCATCTCATGGAGGTGAACCAATGGGCGCTACCAACCTGAATAAGAGGAAAGAGATTGATGACTCTGCAAAGCAGAACAAGAAGAAAACAGCAGATGAAGGACCCGCTCAAAAGAAGCAGAAATCTAAGCCCCTTCATTCAGCTACATCCAGAAATATAGATGAAATATTGATCATGGAAGAAGAGTCATGGGAGCAAGTCAGAATTCCCTCGCTAGTTTTGGAAAGAGATATGGAGCCAATGCAATTGGAAGATGATGATCATCCCTCTCCTACAGGCACGAAGATTCTGGAGTCAGACAATGACATGGATATCATGGATGGAAATTTTGAAGAGGGAATGATTTCCACTCTCAAGGGAATCTAGGAAGACCCATCTGTGCAAGAGATTCAGGATATGCCAAAAGTTCAGGATATGCAACACATCCAAGATCATCAGGAAGAAGGAATTGAACAATCAACCATCCCAGATTGGCTAAAAGAGAGACTAAAGATAAAGGCGCCAGTAGAGGTACCAGAAGAAGATGATACCGCAGACTTCTTGGCAAGGCTAGAGCAGCAAGAAAGTTAGACAAGAAATCTTCTGCCATACAAAGAGATGAGGCTGGTAACTGCACAGTGCAGATTGCAGTGCCTACAGTTGATAAATTCCAAGACGATATTGCCCCAAATGAATATGCCATCACAACTATTGATATTGGTTCGACAACAAAAGGACAAGAAGTTGAGGACCTAGATAATTATGTTGCCACCATCAAGACTAGGCTAGAGAGATAAGTGGCAAAGAAAAGGGAATATAAAAGAGAGATTGAGCGTCTAAAAGAATACATCCAGCATTTAACTAGGCCACTCAATCAAGGTGACCAATCAACACCTCCACTTCCAAACTCTTCACAGGAACCGGTCAGAAATTTTGAAGAGGAATTGACTACAACCAAAGAAACTAAAGAATGGATGGTAGGAAAGAAAGAAGAGGCGATGGCATTTGCAGAGATGTTGGCATATGTTTATGAGCAAACTTCCTTTCTGCTATCATGAGTTGCAAACTTAGCAGAAGCATGGGATGGCCTCCAAGACATCCAAAATAAAATTATCCCATGTCTTCGAGAAATAAAAGGCATTCCAAAGCAGAGATTGATTGATGAGAAGATTATTGAAGCAGGAGTTGCATATGATTTCAGCAGCTGGTACTATGCACTAATCTCACAAGGAGAAGTCCTGGAAAGAGTAAAGGAAGATGGCACCAAAATTGAAGAGCAAGAAAAGGAGATTCGGAGTAAGATTTTCCAAATGGTTGCGGATGTGTTTGACAGAGATATTGTCTGAATAAAACACTTGCAGCCGGAAAATTTAAAAGATAAAGTTCAAAGAATTTTCTCTACCACTTTCGGGCCAATCATGAAGGAAAATTTGACCAAAGCATTCAACTTCCTGACCGTCCGAGACACTTTCTCGCTGCATGAATCAGAATGGACGATCACCTTTGCAGAATGTGCATAAAGTTTAGACTTGCTAGAGTACAAGGTTAACGCGCTCCCTAACATTACCATGGAAGAATTCAGCATGATTGTGTCCAAGTTCACTGAACGTAGTGTTTTGCAAGTGGATAAGGATGCAACTCCCAGTGCATGAAGTTCTCTGCAATTAACTGATTGTTGTTTAGGCAACCCTAATTAGGGTTTTGTTATGTTTAATTTGGGCCGTTAATCTCATTTTGATCTTGGCCATTTGGACACTTTATTCTAGAGTGTTTGGTGTGTCATAAAACAGGCATCAACAGGACCTTGCTCCTACAAGAGTGGTTCTCCATTGGAGATCTCTGGCCAAGGCACTACTAGTTTTCACCAGGGCTTAGCACAGAAAGAATTTTTTCAAGATAAAAGAAGAGCAGGAAGATGACTCCAATTAAGTTTATAACACTTATACTAGAGACAGCTTGTAACTTGGAAAAGAGGAGGCTAGAGGGGGTAGTGGTGCATAATATTCTTCTAATGAGTTAGAAGTGAGGCTTCTAAAGCAAGTTCTGGTTCCAAATTGGCTAAAATAATAATATACCACTTCCCACTTCTGATTATGGTGGATTCTTCCAAGATTTGTGGAAATTATCATTGAAAGGAGGGTGCAGGATATGGTTGCAAAAATGTCCAGTATTTGTGAGAGGCTAGAGGCTCCCCAAACAAATATGCTTGCTACACATTTGGACTCCAAGAAACCTGGCCTTGCAGCACAGGGACATGTATCTGATGATTCTGATCTCTAAGCCACTGATTTGGTTTCTCCAAAGGGAATAGTTCCCCTCTTTGATTTTATTTTGTTCATTAAGAACCCTGTTATAGCCTATAAACTCTTGTTTCAGTACTCTGCTATTGCAATGCTTCAAATGTTTTGGTACTCCTTTTCTAGGGAGTATTTGGCTGCTTTTGGTTGGTTTTCAACTACTTGGGTCTGATATGATTTATTAGTCCTTTGCTTTTTGGTTGCAGATGGTTTTGATGATAGTTGTAAGCTGCTTGTTATGGCACTCTGTATTATGTACTCTTTCTACTCCAATATTTTAAAAAAGCATACAAAAGCTGAAATATAAAGTTATTCCTCCTGTGCATTCTTAGTATCTCAAAATTGTATACACTACGTATATTTGCTTCCCAATAACACATACCTCGTTCTTGTAATGATAGCACCTAGTGTACAAAACTTTCATACATCCATAGGCATTGCATCAAACATTGTTTAATCTAGATAATTGATGAACACGGAGAGAAACATAGCACATAGACTCATACATCTCTCCTAGAACTATGTAATTTAATACGTTTAAGGCATTTATGAATGTCCCAATCCTAACTTTTTAACCATTACTATTCTCAAAATATTTCAGTATACCATATATAATTAATCCACATGCTTCCTGCCAACCTTTGCATCCCATCTGAAATATGTCCACCAATCACATCTTTTCTTTTTCATCTTGTTCTTCCTTTTTGTCCCCCATATAAGCAAATAATTCTCATTGCTCATTCCATCACTCTACTTGCATTTTTGTTTTTCCAGGCACCTAATTCCGAACAACTCTTCGTAATAGCTGCAAATACTCATGCTAGCATCAAATATTAGTCAATATCACAAAATCTAGTTTATTTAATGACCATATACATTACCTAAAATTGAACTTGCTTATTCTTTTACAAACGAGAAGCTTCAAGAAATTGCTTGCACACTACAAAAAGAGTCAAACAAGGTGTCTAGACCATCCCAACGTTGAGGTGTTCTAAAGGATTTACTATATCATAGCTAGAGACTTGGAGTGTGATTTGGCTGTTTAGAAACATATATGATCATTTACTTGTCTCCATAAGTAAATGCATCCATTCAACATTAAGCAATTCTTCCCTCCCTCACGTTTATCATGCCTGTTCAATCTAGAATGCAGTCCAGGGAGATAACAGAAAAGGTTAAATATAGAATAAACACTACAAACACCCAAAGATGCATTAATATGAAGACACAGGGATTCTTTTGATGCTAATGTGTTATAAAACAGCTAACAACTAGGAATTTCTTTATTGATTGCACCTTCCGAAATTTTCTAGGGTCAGTTTCACTAGAAAATGCATGCTATTATATTCAATGTTCTAATGGCACATTCAGTGCCCACAAGAGCAACGCTTTACAGGATATTTCTCTCCATCATATGTTAACTACATAGAACTAAAAAAGGCTTTCAAGATGCAGAATTTTCTTGTCTCTTAAGCCTGGCCTCTTGCAATCTCCATTTGCTAGCTGTGCTCAATCATACAAGGCTCGATACTGGATGACCCTGTATAAAAGATGACATATAGAAGGGCATATAGTACAAAGGGGGTGCTGCTTAGCTACAGTCACCCTAGTACTTATAGAAACAAGTGACTATATCCAAAAAGAGCCACACATAATTATGATACATAATGGCAAAAGAACAATGTTGAGAAGCAGAACTTGTTCCCTTGTATGGAAGAATATAATTATTAATAATTCAATAGACATTAAAGTTCCAGTTCATCTAGATCAGGCTTGGAAGGGTACTCAAGTCCATACAGCACAGGCATCCTTCTCAAGTCCTCTTCAGAATATGAAGGAATTAACCAATATAATTTGTGTGTTCCGAATACCTGTAAGATGGAATAAAATTATGAATGCCTAGAAGCCATGCACAGATCACAGTATAAAACAGAAACTGATAATAGCACACCTGTTCAAAGTTCTTTCTTCGCCCAACATCATACATCCACTTTGGGGCGACTTTCTTCTCATATGCCTGGATGGAAAGAGACCATGTTATAAAAAACATCTTAGTCTAACAAGCAAGAATTTCTCACTGCCTGGCATGTTGCCAGCCATCAAGGAAACATGCATGTTGAGAACTTTAAAAAAATTAGAAATGGCTACTTACCTCAATTGTCGTCATGTTTCCAGCCACCAAGGAAATGTGCATGATGATAAAACCAAGAACACTCAATGCAAACGCCAAGTTCAATACTGATGGCAGAATACAAAGGTTTCACTTAAACTACAATAATATGCAAAAGTGAATAACAAATAATACTACCCAAACGAGATTTTAAAAAGGTAAGTAGAAGTTAAAAAACCTGTGTAAGTACTATTATGAACTGCATATGAAGAAATCTGCTTACCAAATCCAAGGAAGGTAGTTGCAAGAGATCCAGGTGAGCCAGGTATTTCCTCTTCACTAAAGAAGGCAACAAAACGTGGCAGTAATGCTATAGAAACAAGGGTTGTCTCCAAAAAAGTATAGAACTGCAATAGCAACAAAAATAGTAAAAAATAAGAAAGATATGTAGACCATAGTAAATCGGATACCACAAACACTAAATTTGTTTTACTGGTATGCAATGGACAAATTGAAAACCTTACATTTGCCAACAAGCAGTGGTACACAGGGACGCATCCCCGACATTTTTTCCCATGTCCCCGCACCGGGGATGTTTCGGGGATGTGGGGACGACCGGGGACATTTCCTATCCGTCCCCAAAAATTTAAATTTTGGGGGGAACATTTCCAAAATAGGGGGACAGGGTGAGGACGGTCAGGGACATCTGAGACGCCCCTCGACCATCCTAGGGACGGCCAGAGACATCTGAGACGCCCCTTGACCGTCCCAAGGCAGTTGGCCGTCCCCACATCGCCCCCACCACTTCTTTTTTTTGAAACACCTAGCAGTAAAAAAAAAACATTTTTAATTGCTTTGTGTGGGCCCCCACACCCCTCTAAACCCTAAAGCAATGAAATACTATCTCCTATTGTCACTTATGTTCACTTTTACATGAAAAAATTTGCAGCCAAGTTAGAAAGACAAAGAGGAGGGTTTGAAGGTGCTGTTGGAAAAACCAGCATTGGTGAGGAGTGAGGTAGCAACCAGCAAGAGAAGTAAGAGAGGTATGTTAATCTTCCATTTGTTCTTTTTTTTTTTCAATTTTTTTCAAAGTTTCAAAGATGGAATGTATGATTTTTTATTTTTATTTTTAATTTTCAGTTTATAAATTCCAAAACAAAAAAACATGAGCAGCAGTAATGAGAGTGGTGGACATGTTGAGAGGGAAGAAGAAAATGAAAGTGGTATGGGTGAAGTGGGACAGCCTCAAAAAAATCCATTTGAATGCCCTTCTGAAATTCTAAAAACTTATGCAAAAGGCCGGCCCCTTTAATTCTAAAAAACCTCTTCAATTGGTGACAGCCGTAGACAAAGACAGAAAAATTCAGGGGGTACTAGATTGTGGAGGTGTCACATTTGCCACAAGGGTGTATTCTCATCTATTGGGCTTTAAAGCCAAAGGGGTAAGGTTTGTGAAGATATAAAGGAGGATGTGAGGGTGGAGTGTTATAGATTGCATATGGAGGCAGGATCAAAGTCTAAGGGGTTGCCAATGCCAACATAATCCGCACAATCAGCTATGCATATGCCCTCTATAGTTGGTAGTGCTAGTGGTGATATTCATATTTCCACAAGAGGGAAGAGGAAGACTATTACTAGTGAGAAGCTAAATACAGTTGCAAGTTTGTTCAATGTGCATGCACGAGATGTGGCAGAGTCCTCCATTGCCAAGTTTTTCTATGCCCATGCCATCCCATTCCATGTAGCACATTCTCCTTACTTCAAACAAATGTTCAAAGATGTAACTGTTGTTGGTTCCTCATTCACCCCTCTTGGAGAACATAAACTACACACTACACTCCTTGGCAAAGAATATTCCAGGGTGAGTTTGGTGGAGGACATGAGACAGTGTTGGATTAGGACGGGCTGCTCTATTGACATGGATGGGTGGACCAATATTAGACATCAGCCACTTATCAACATCATAGTCACATGTTCAGTTGGCTCATATTTTTTTAGAGCTATTGATTGTTCTAGGAACTGCAAGGATGCAAAATTTCAGTTTCATATTTTGAGAGACGCTATAGAGGAGGTTGGGGCCTCCAATGTTGTGCAAGTGGTTACTGATTCAACATGTGTGTGCAAATTAGCTGGTATGATGGTGGAGGGTGCTTACAAGCACATCTTTTGGACTCCTTGTTGCGTTCATGCATTGAACAATGCATTAAAAGACACAGAAAATAAAATGGGTGCAACAAGTGGTGATAGAAGCTAGAGATATTCAGATGTTTATTTGCAACCATCACACTTCACTTGCTCTTTTCAAGACATTTTCAAAGAAGGAATTCCTCAAACCTGTGAAGACAAGATATGCTGGTTATTTTATTTTGTTACAGAGGATGCTTGAGGTGCAAGAGCATCTACAGTTGATGATGATTAATTCAAAGTGGAGTAGATGGTCTACTTCAAACACTGCAGAAGGAAAAAGTTGTGATGTCCCCATCCTAGTCAGCGCAGCTGGATATGTGGTGAGCCTATTATTTCGATCCTTGTAGGCTGACAAATGTGTGCAGAGGATCAATTGAGGCAGTTACCCAGTGTTCTGGAGCTTCACTGTTGCAGTTGTTTCAGGTTGGGCCTTCGCAGAATCCTTCAGAGTGGTTTTTCAGAGACTTTCTATTTTTAGAAAGTTGGACAGGGGGAAGCTGCTATTTTGGGCAGGGCACCTAGCTCAGCTGTTTAGCTCAGATTTGACCCAGTTCATCAGTGTGTTGGTCAGATGGAGAAATAACGGAGTAATTAATGGTTTATTTATATTAAATAATTAATGTTTCAGACTTTATATTAAAGTCACTTTATTAATTATTTAACTATTAATGGTTTTGGCATATTATAAAGTATTTCTAATACTTTATAATAAAGTGGAATAATTAATTTAATGAATGAATATTTATTCATTAATAAAGAAGGCGCCTATTATTAATATATTTCTCCTAAGTCCAAACAGGCAAATTAAATCATTTATTTAAATGATTATTAAAAAGAAGGGTTTGGTCGAATTTTTCAAGAGAGCTATATATTCACAGCTAAAGACAAATCGAACTCTTATGATTTGATTATTCAATTTGTCTTCTATTTGCTTTGAGCATTGAAGTTTGCAAAACCTAGGGTTTCAGCAGACGAACGATTTTGGAGAACGATACCTCTTCAGAATCTGGCATACTGAGACTATGCAATACCAGTTGAAGATTGTCTTCTTGGTGACTTCACACAGAGGTTACAGTTTGAGCTTATTGATCGATTCAGGCAAAGTTCTACAGAGATTTATCATCAGTGGGTTGAGGCGACTTAACAGAGATCACACTGCAGAGATCTGGCATCTTATTTATTGAGGCCGTACTTTATTTAATGCTGCTGCTGGGCCGTACATTTCTGTACCAGCAAGGCCGTACCATCTTTCTCAGGAAACCACGCCTCCAGTTATCAGTCTCTATCACTTGGATCTGGTGCGCCTAGGGTTTACAGAGCTCCAGCAACGTTTTCTGAGCCTGAGGATTCATTCTTTGTTTCAGCCGTACCTTTCTTCTTGCTTTCTGGCGCCTGCAAGTCTACAGGTTCTTTTCAAAATAAAATATTGTTTTCCGCTCTCTGTAATTGATTTCATTTGTCATCTGAGTTCTGGAAATGAATATATGAATGCGCCTTCATCTGGAGATCAATATTGACGCGTAGTTATTATTTATTTATTTTTTATGAATTTTTAAAGCTTTCTAGAGCAAATCGCAATTTCTTGTTTTTATGCAAAAACCCATCAAAAACACAAAAAACTACAAAACTCTCAAAAATCAGCATTTCAGTTAGGGTTTCGGGGTTGAGAATCCCCTGGATTCTTACAAAAGCATCAAACAAAAAGTTCTTAATGATGATTGGTGGTCCAATGTCGTAAAAAATTGTTATTTTTATTAACTTGCTGATGTTCATTTTATTTATAAATTTAAAATTAATAATTTGATTGCTGATTTTATTAAAAAAAATCTGATTTTAATTTTCTAATGTCTTTTTTCAAATTTTTGTTTGCACTTGTAGATATATTTGCTCCTTCATTTCACCAGTTGTGATGTCATTAGATATGCTGATACAGACTCTCCCAATCTTGGAGAGATTTATGTGACATTCGACAACATGCTTGGAAAAATGAAACAAGCAATTTCTAAGAGGGATCCTAATTTGGGATTGTATGAGCAGCACATTAAGCCCATTGTGATGCGGCAGTGGAACACCATGAACACCCCACTTCATATGGCTGCCTTTGCTCTCAATCCCAAATGGTATGCACCAAAAGATGGTAGGTTGCCTCCTTGTAATGACGAAGAGGTAAACGAAGGGTTAATGAGGGCCCTTGGAAAGATGTATTCAATTGAGGAGTCGAGTTTACTACGCACACAATGGCTTGTTTTTACTAATCGCTGTGGTCCAACATTTGGCAAACCAAAGGCGAATAGATAGAGCTACATTAGCTCAAACGAATCCTATTGGATGGTGGACATGGCATGGCAAAGATGCACCAAAGTTGAGGACGGTTGCTATTCGCCTCCTTTCACAAGTTGCTAGTTCCTTTGCTACAAAGAGGAATTGGTCCACATACAAATTTATTCACTCTATCAAGAGGAATAGGTTGACCTCTAGACATGCAGAGAAGTTGGTGGCCGTGCATAGTGCTTTGTGACTCCAGGATCATCAAACTTTAGAGTATCGGCAAACTCCAACTTTATGGTGGGATGTTGATCCAAAGGATGCCACCCAAATTGATGAGGAGGACACACAGGAGGGATTAGTTGGAGTCCCATTAAATGAGCCAACCCCTCATACTCATAGTGGCAATGACTCAGAGTCAAACTCTGATTTTGATGCAGTGTTGGGAGATGCTGATTAGAGGCAGCCTCATACTTTCCATGCAGTATTACTTTTTAGTTTTTTTTAATTTTATATCATATGCACATTGACAATGAATTATGGAAGCAATTAAATATTATATTATTAATTTGTTCGACTTTCATGTGAACTCTATTTTTGTGTTTTAAGGATTCTATAATGTATATGTCAATATGATGAATGCCTTATCAATGTTATCATATGAATATTTGAAACTTCCCTATATTTTTAAACTCTTCTATATTTTTATATAGCCGTCCCTTGTCATCCCCAAAAATGGCCTAAAAAAAATCCGTCCCCGAAACGCATCCCCCCGTCCTAGAGACTTGGTGGAACATAGCCAACAAGCCTACACATTCAGAATATAGTGAACAACAAATAGATTAAGAAAAAACAAATTAACATGTATAGCTAAAATCCAGTAGAAAGTGTAAGGTGAGTTTTATATTTTAATCCTTCAGCTTTCAAAACTTTACCAATTATGGTCATAGATAATCTGCCATGACCAATCTATTAGAAAGTCAAAAACCTCAGTGAAGCTTTATTTGTTTCCTACAGGCAGACTTGCACTAAGATTAATAATATAGTCATTATGTTAAAGATCTAACTTAGTTCCACAGTGTTTCAGGGAAGGTGGTGGTGGGACAGCAGGGGACACATTTCAGGGATGGCAGTCCAAGGGTCATTTTTTGAGGACAACAATATATGTCTGTGTGGGTAGCTGGGTGTGTGAATTTTTCAAATATATATATAAAATTTATATTTAATATATGAATATCATGACAGCAGTATAACAGCAATAAAATTAATCATGAAAGCAGTAATAACAACAGCAATAAAAAACTTCTGATTTCAATTTCATTTAAATTTTAAAGTTGAAAATTTAAACTCAAAGTCTCACACTTCATATTACAACTATGCTTCATCTGGATTATCAATATCAAAAGAACTGTCTGTCGCTCTCTAGCTGAAGCAGTGGTTCATCCAATGGAAGCCCAAACAATTCCAGTTGCACTCCTCATCAATCTACCTAACATCTCTAGAATCAACATCCCAACATGCTATTGGAGTCTATCAATACTCAGTAATTTGTCAATCCTGAAGTCTCAAGGCACTATGAACTGCAACTAGTTTTTCTTTTCATTTAGAGGTAAGACTATTCTGTTAGCTGTAGGATCTTATAAAAATGGGTCATCAAAGTATGTAAATTGTAATTGTTTTTCAATCCTTTATTTTTTTCTCCTTCTTACAATTGACCTTCCACACATTGTCTCCATTACCTGCACACCATATATTGACAAATCTATTATGGCTCAGCATAGATTCTTGTCATGGCAACTTATGTAATGTCCCTTTTATTCGAGTGATCATTCAACAGAGACCATTAGCTAATTTTATTCCCTTAGGCTAAGTTGGGAATTATAAGGGAATAATTTAATTAATTAAATGCTAAACAATCCTCAGTCATTTTTGGGTTATTTGTATTTAATTAATTGGCTGGACCTTATTATTAATGGTAAATGCGACTTTACGCTAAGTTAGACAGAAATTAAAATGTCACTTTTGAAAAAGGAAAAAACATAGCATAAAGTGAAGTTAAAAATAAAATGAGGAGTCTACAATGAGTTCCTTGAAAGCTCGCGTGTGGCTAAAAGGAGGCATGAGTCTTTTTTGGGGGATATTGACTTGTCATTTTCATCTTTGGATTTTCCTTGCAAGCTGCAACTTTAGGTTCAGTAAAAGTATTGGGTTAAAACCCTTCGAAATTTAAGTGGATTTGACAAAATCCCAATACCATCTCTGGGTGGATTCACTTCAGAATTCATATTGTGCTTCATTGAACAAAATTTGAGAAGTCTTTTGAAAAGACAAATTTGAAATTTCAGATTATGCTTCATTAGTTTGGCGATGGATGCCATGTTTCACAATATCCTTGGAATGCTTCAAATCTAAGGCTGGGTGATTAGTTCTTTGGGTATTCACAGCTGAGAGGGTTAATAGATTATTGGACACCATTGAAAGAGTATTGATTCACCATTGATTCACCTGTGCAAAGTGTGGGAACATCTATTGTTGGGCAAACCTTTGTGACTGCATCATACATTATAATGCCAGTACCAAATGGGGTCAATTGAAGAGTATTGATTCATTGCAACTGGGGCGATCGCACTAAGGGAGTTGGACACCAATCTCCTGAAGGTTCCAAGCATTGACTAGAGTGTTTATTATTGCAACTGTGTGAAATCATGAATGTTGGTTGTCAATATTAATACCAGTTGGGTGTGCGACTTGGACTGCACAACAGAGGTATATCTGCTACAAATAAAAGCTGAAGCCTTCCTCGGGTAGGCGTGACATCTATACCATCTGAGACATAGCCACTATGTGAGGAGTTCGGGTGTTGGGCACTTCATTCAAAGGGGTGGTGTGACTCTCTACAGCAATGAGTGTTGGCTGGGCGGCCTATACTCTGTTGGGTGACATGGGTATTAGAGTTGGAGTTGTTTCAAGTACCTATATCTGCATTTGACCAGGTCAGAAAAGCATATCTGTACTCTGTGAACTCTGCTGCTAATTGCAACAGAATATCAATGTCTATTGAAATCTCCAATGCTGTTTGTATAATCTCAATGTCTGAAAGTATTGTGCCATGTTTATTATATTAAATTATGTCAAAACATTGAGAATATTATATTGTAAACCCTGCAAAATCAACAACCAATCCATTTGCAAATTGAAACCTTCCATATTCACTTAATGCAAACTATTTGACAATAATTTCATTGGAAAAAGTTTCATTGGAAAAAGTACAAAAAATTGGTAAAAAAATCTGGCAAGGGATTTTACAGTGGTATCAAAGCCAAAGACCTGCCAGCCTGGAGGGTAATGAGCACTAGTGATAGGGCCAAAAGTTTTATGAGAGGGAACAAAGGAGAAGACAATTTCAGTTTGCTGGTCCATATCCAGAAGAAGACACTTTTTCTGCAGCAAAAGCGGCAAGGCAGCCACTTACAACGGTTACAGAAATTGAATCAATGGAGTTTGGTGATGGTTCCGGTAATGGGAGTCGTCATAGGACCGAGAGAAGATTTGACCAGTCTAGTGTGAAAAATATATTGAATGATCTTGCGCGTGGACAGGAGCAAATGATGCAACAGTTCATGCAGCCATAACAGCAGTTGATTACAGCCATTGGACAAACGTCACAAAATATGAATACATCAGAGTGAATCAAAATACTACAAGTGATGGGAGGAATGCAAGAAATCACATTCCTAGGAGAGCCAGTACAGGTGGTTCAAATAGACCTTTCCATCCCACATTCATACAAATGGAAGAGGAGGAAGCATCTCAACCTGAGGAGGAGCAGCCATTGGTTGATGAGGTGACAGTTTATGATGAGTACCATACACTTCCTGCTGCAATCAGAAATGAGATATCATCTAACCAATATATGAACCAATAGAAGGATAAGAAAAAGGCAAAACAAGAACCAAAACCACGAGGTCAACATAATGAGTATCAACATGCCTTGAGCAAAATAAATCTTCCAAAATTTGGTGGCAGTGGGAAAAGTGCAGCACATGCTTGGATACACAAACTTGACAAATTTTTGACACTCAAACCCATGCCAAAAGAGGAGGCAATTAGGTTTGCAGCCTTACATTTAGAGGGAGTAGCATATGATTGGTGGCATCATAGTTTGGTAACACAAAACCATGCATTGATCCAGTCCTATGATGAGTTCAGCAGCAAATTGATTGCTAGATTTGATCAGAAGGATGTAGAGATGTATTTCTATGAGTTGGCGTTGATTAAATAAAGTGGCAATGTTGATAGCTACATCAATGAGTTCCAAAAGGTTGTTGTTATGGTTTCTGATATGTCAGAAAAGAGAATTGTAATGCTGTTTGTAGAGGGTTTGAATGCAAATCTCCGAGGTTTGGTGAAAGCTTGATCTTGAGACTAAACCTCCTCCACATCAATCCCGAAAGAAGGGTTTCAAGAGTAATAAAACATTTAGGAGAACTTTCAATCAGCCTAAGCTGTCATAACCCTCGAATTACGAATGGAGAATTAACAACATTAAAAAGAAGAAAAAGTGTTCTTATAATCGATGATCACCAGCATAAGCTCCAAATAAACTATTTCTCGAATAATGAATATGATCGAATTATGAGAAATTAAAATACTTTTCTTGTTGTCTTTATAAAGCGATCTTATGAGTTTATATTTAATATAATAACAAACTTAATTTAAAGTTCATTTAAGCGATTTGTGTCTTGGTCACGATCGGGCATGGATCGGCCTTTGAGACGCAATGTTTGGGAAGGTGGTGACTCCACCGATCGGCCAGCAACAGAAAGAACACGTCCCTTCAGGTCTTTAAATGAGCGCTCAAGTCAGAGCATAAGACAATCAACAGTCAAGAATCAAGAATCATCATCGTATCCCAGAAGGAAGTCCAATCGGCTCAGAAAAGAATACGTCTGGAAGGTCCAGATTACCACGTCATTCAGAGATCGATAGCAAAAGTTGTGTTTTGAAGGAACTCAGATTAAGTGTGCCACACAGAGGTAAGTAACCTCACCGATTTGTCAACTTGCATATTTTGGAAGTTATTCGAATTCTCCAACAAAAGGATACTGTGTAATAACAGATTTGTAATAGCTTAGAAACAATATCAAGGAATATTTATGAACTCCCTTATTTGTGAATCCAATTTACTACAATATGAATTGTGATTGTATAAAGAGACTAATTGATACGTTTTGAAATCAATAAACATATATGTCAACTTATTAAGTCTACTATACAATGTAAGACAATATGCAGATTAATGGATGTTATTTGTCAAGCCACAATAATGTTGCTTACAGCAATTATTGTGTCGTATTAAGCTATGATGACTTCACTATGAGAATAGACTTCAGGCCAAAATTCCCTTTCGCTAGCACCCACTAAGGATAGAAGTTTGTGAAGGGAAAGGCTGGTGATTCGGTCAATTGATTGATGGTCCCAAGATGGGTAGGAAACCTTGAGGGAGTCCAATTGGAGACCGTTCACGTGCCCTTGGCACAGTAATCCTTCCATCCACCAATGAGGTTAGGAAAGAGGAAACAAGGCGAAGATCTATTCCAATCAACAGTAATAAGTCATATCAGATTATGTTACTTTATGCACTAGATGATAATGCATTCCATTTATCTTATTCTTAAAATGCGCAATCTGAAATGGTCTAATCATGAATAAGGAATTATGTGCTTTGTTGATAATACATGATGTGTTCAGATTTTCAAGACAATTTACATGAGCAAAATTATGTGTTAGTAAAAACAAATTCTATGTCCTTACTTGTGCATTTTATGTTTCTAGGATAAGTTTAATAAGGGGACATTACATAAGCATACGCCACCTGAGATGGATTTTGAGATGAGGAATGAGTTGCACGGGAAGAAGTTATACTTCTCTTGCAAGGAACCATGGGAACCCGGTCAAAAGTGCCTTGGGAAAGGCAAAGCACATTATATCGAGGTCACTTCTTACATTGATGAAGAGGTAGTAGACACTAGTTCGGAGAGTGAACATGAGGAACAACAATTAGAGCATGATGATATTCCTTCACGAGAGATGGCTCAGGGTACTATTCCTACATTATTAGTAGTCCCTAAGTACCACCCTTTTAGGGTGAGGGGTGTCTTGAAGGTACAGCAAGTTACATGTTTAGTTGATAGTGGGGCAACTCATAATTTCATTGATGAGGGTCTCGTGGTTAAGAGAGGATTGCAAGTTGAAGATTTCCCTAGATTTAGTGTCATGGTAGCTGATGGATTCAAAATGAGTTGTACAAAGAAGATTTCACAATTGAGCATTCAATTGGATGATTATACAGTCACTGATGACTTCTATGTGGTTGGGATTGGTGAGACTAGTGTTGTTTTGGGAGTCTAGTAGTTGCATTCACTTGGCAAATACAGTCAAGACTTTCAGAAGATTGAGTTGGAGTTCATGGGAGATGGGAAGAAGATAGTGCTAAGAACTTTGGCAGATGGTGCGCCAAGGGTAGTGACAGCAAAGAGGATGGAGGCCTTGTTTAGACATGGTGAGGTTGCATGGGCAGCCCAATGTTTTGTGTCTTCCAAATCTTCCTCTAATGACAATCGGCATTATCATGTGGACATTCAGATGGTTTTGGATAAGCACAATATGGTGTTTGGCAATATTCCACCTAGTAGACCTCTTGATCGTGGATTTGAGCATGTGATTGAGTTAGAGAGCTCCAAGCCCGTTATTACTAGTCCTTATCAACATCCCAAAAGATTCAAAGAAGGGATTGAGAAAACGATAAAGGAGTTATAGGGATATAGAACACATTAGACCTAGCTCTAGTCCCTTGCATCTTCAGTAGTCTTGGTAAAGAAGGATGGCATGATGAGGATGTGCATTGATTACAGTCCTTGAATAAAAGATCATCAAGAACAGGTACCCTATACCCAAGATTGATGAGTTATTGGATTAGTTACATGGGACAATATACTTTTTGAAAATTGATCTTTGTTCAAGGTACCATAAGATTAGAGCCTGTGAGGAGGATATACATAAGATAACATTTAGATGCCACTGCGAACATTATGAGTTTTTTGTTATGCCCTTCGGTCTTACTAATGCTCCTACAACTTTCCAGCCATGTATGAATCACATATTTAATAGGCAGTTGCGGAAGTTTGTATTGGTATTCTTCGATGATATATTGATATATAGTAAGACATGGGAGGATCACCTCATGCACATTGATAAGGTGTTGGGCATTATGGAGGCACAATCCCTGTTTGTGAAGGCATCCAAATGTGAGTTTGGAATGACAGAGATCTTAAATTTGGGACATGTGATTGGTGCTGGTGGAGTGAAGGTGCACCAGGAGAAGATATAGGCCATTCTAGATTGGGCACCACTGAGGAACATTTCTGATTTGAGGGGTTTTCTTGGGTTATGCAGTTACTATAGGAGATTTGTCAAGGGGTTTTCTCAATTGGCTGCACTTCTTACAAATCTCACTAAGAAAAGGTCATTCAGATGGTCAGATGAGGTTCATATTACATTTGATAGACTTCAGGAGGTGATGAGCACTTGTCCAATGTTGGTTTAACTAGATTTCTCTTCGACATTTGTGTTAGAGTGTGATGCATCAAGCAAAGGGATAGGTGTCGTACTTATCCAGAATAGGCATCCCATTACCTATGAGAGTAGGAAGTTGAGAGACGTGGAGCAGTCATATTCCACCTATGATAAAGAGATGCTTTCCATCATGCATGCGTTGGCAAAGTTTAGATAGTATTTGGTGGGAGGAAAGCTTGTTGTCAGAACGAATCACAACAGTTTGAGATACTTTCTAGAGCAAAAGGACTTGAATGAGCGGCAGCAAAGGTGGGCGAGTAAGATTCAAGCATATGATTTTGATATTGAATATGTTAAGGGGAAGAAGAATGTTGTAGCAGATGCACTATCCAGGAAACCCATACTTTGCTCTATGTTAGAGATTTCAGCTGACTAGAAAGCTCACCTTTTGGTTGAGTATTCCAAGAGTGCATTTGCATGTGAGCTCATGGACGACAAGATTCAAGATGACAGGTATAAGGTGATTGGTGACGTGATATATTACAAGGACAGGATATATTTGGTACCTGAGTCTAAGATGTAGGATAAGATTTTGAGGGTTGTCCATGATACTCCTCTAGCAGGACACCCAGGGTTCTTCAAGACCTATAGGCATATTAGGGAGAGATTCTCATCGGAGGGTCTCAAGGATGATGTCTTGCGATATGTTAGAGAGTGCATGACTTGTTAACATAACAAGTCTGAGCATACTTTTCCTGCAAGTTTACTTCAACCATTGCCCATCCCCGAGCAGAAGTGGGAGAGTATATCTATGGATTTTATTACAGGTCTTCCAAAGGTCTAAGGCAAAGATTGCATATATGTGGTTGTTGACAGATTGACTAAGTATGTGTGTTTCTTTTCTATTTCAATTGATTATAAGGCACCTCAGGTTGCAGAATTATTCTTTAGAGAGGTGTTTAGACTTCATGGACTTCTGAAGAACATTGTTAGCGATCAAGATAGCAGATTTCTCAATGTTTTGGCAAGAGCTATTTAGATTGGCTAGTACTGAGTTGTCCTCGAGCACTAGCTCCCACCCTTAGACAAATGAACAGACAGAAATTGTAAACAAATGGGTGGAAGGGTATTTATGCAATTATATTGCAAGGCAACAAAAGGCTTGGATCGGTTATATTTTGGGGAGCATTGTTATAATACCACCTATCACATGTTGATAGGCATGTCACCATTCAAAGCCTTGTATGGGTATGATGCTATGTCTTTTGTAGACTTAGCATTTGATGACAGTCGAGTTCCTAAGGCAAGAGAGTTGATGGAAGATAGCCAGGACATCCTTAGGGTACTTAAGGAGAACCTACACCTTGCTCAAAATCAATAGAAGATAAATGTAGATAAGCACAGGGTTGAGAGAACATTTGAGGTTGGTGATTTAGTTTTCTTGCACCTACAGCCATAGCGACAATCTACATTGAAGAAGAGTGGTGTAGAAAAGTAAAGCCACAATTCTATGGTCCCTACAGGATTGTGAGGAGGGTTGGAGAGGTGGCATATGAGCTAGAGTTGCCTAAAGCTAGCAAAATTCATAATGTATTTCATGTATCCTGCCTCAAAAAGGCACTTGGGCAGCACATTTCATCTTCTCGAAAGCTTCCACCATTAGATGAGGAGGGTAAGTTGATTTTGGTGCCTGATGCTATCTTGGATGTGAGGGAGTGTCGACTGAGAAGCAGGGTGATCAAGGAATATTTGACTAGATGGAGAGACTTTCCTCGTGAGGATGCTACTTGGGAAGGTGAACAGATTTTGCAACATTCAAATTTGCAATTTCTTGAGGGCAAGCAATTCCTAGAAGGGAGGACTGTAATGTCTCCTTTATCTGAGTGATCGTCCAGCGAAGTCCACTAGCCTAATTTTATTCATTTAGGCTAAGTTGGGAATTATACAAAATAATTTAATTAATTAAATGCTAAATAATCCTAAGACTTTTTTGGGTTATTTATATTTAATTAATTGGTTGGACCTTATTATTAATGGTAAATGTGACTTTACTTTAAGTTAGAGATAAATTAAAATAAGGCACTTTTAAAAAAGGAAAAACATAGCATAAAGTTAAGTTAAAAAATAAAATGAATCTTCAATGAGTTCCTTGAAAGCTCATGTGTGGCTAAAAGGAGGCGTGGGGTCTTTTTTGGGGGATATCGAATTGTCATTTTCATCTTTGGATTTTCCTTGCAAGCTGCCACTTTAGGTTCAGTAAAAATCCTAGGTTAAAACCCTTGGAAATTTAGGTGGATTGGACGAAAATCCAATACCATCTCTAGGTGGATTCACTTCAGAATTCATATTGTGCTTCATTGAACGAAATTTGAGTAGTCTTTTGCAAAGACAAACTTCAGATTATGCTTCATTGGTCTGGTGATGGGAGACTTGGTAATGGATGCCATGTTTCACTATATCCTTGGAATGCTTCATATTTAAGGCAGGGCGATTAGTTCTTTGGGTATTCGCAGCTGAGAGGGTTAAGAGATTATTGGACGCCATTGAAAGAGTGTGAGGTTGATTCACTTGTGCAAAGCGTGGGAACATCTATTGTTGGGCAAACCTTTGTGACTGCAGCATACATTATAATGCCAGTACCAAATGGGGTTGATTTAAGAGTATTGGTTCATTGCAACCGGGTGATCACAGTAAGGGAGTTGGACGCCAATCTCCTAAGGTTCCAAGCATCGATTGGAGTGTTTATTATTGTGACTGCAAAAATCGTGAATGTTAGCTGTCTATATTAATACCAGCTGGACATGAGACTTGGACTGTGCAACAGAGGTATATCTGCTACAAATAAAATCTGAAGCCTTCCTCGGTAGGTGTGACATCTATACCATCTGAGGCAAAGCCACTGTGTGAGGACTTTGGATGTTGGGCACTTCATTTAAAGGGGTGGTGTGAGTCCCTACAGCAATGAGTGTTGGCTGGGCAACCTTTACTCTGCTGGGCAACATGGGTATTAGTGTTGGAGTTGTTTCCAGTACCTAAGTCTGCATTTGACCAGGTCAGAAAAGTATATCTGTACTCCTGTGAACTCTGCTGCTAATTGCAGCAGAATGTCAATGTTTATTGAAATATCCAATGCTGTTTGTATAATCTCAATGTTTGAAAGTATTATGCCATGTTTATTTTATTAATATATGTCAAAACATTGAGAATATTATATTGTAAACCCTGCAAAATCAACAACCAATCCATTTGAAAACTGAAACCTTCCATATTCACTTCATGCAAACTGTTTGACAAAAATGTTCATTGGGAAGAGCACAAAAAATTGGTAAATAAATTTGGCAAGAGATTTTACAACTTACAATAATTATTTATTTTTAGATTATTCTCCGACTTAAGATTCTTTCACACTTTAATAAATAGATGACCATACTCCATCTATTTTATGTTGACAAGCCTTGTGATTATATGTTTTAAAGTAATGTTTTTCTCTCATTTAGTAAAAGTTGTAGTGCGGTACATAAAATTTTCTCATCTATGTAAAACTAGGTTCCACAATGTTAGAATTATTGTCATTGATATCAAAGATGTATGGAGTTCAATGGCAAGTTTATTATCATTGATATCATGAAGAAATTCTGTCATGTCCCCAAAAACCATAACACCAAAATATGAAGTACTAAAATGCTAGATCAACATCAAGAATATAAATATAAAGAAATACAATTTAAAATGTCATTATAATTATAATTACCACCGGTAATATTATAATTATAATAGTCAAATATTAAATATAAATATTGACAATATAATATAACACTATTATTTGTATAAATAAAATAAATATATTAAAATAAGATAAATATTAAATAATGAACCTATGACTATTAAAGTATTACACGGTTCATAAATATTAAAGTATTACCGTCGACAGTCGGGTGCTAGGCCTGGTAATTCATCGCCAACTAGAGTCACGACAAAATCTCATGAGACTGCCGCCGCCACTGTTCTTCACCTCCATAGCAATGATTCTACATAATCAAATAGTGGGGGTTGAGGGATTGTGGGACGCTAATATCAGACCATGCGGTTTTTAGGAACAATATACATCAATCAGAAAATGCGGAAGTCTGCAAATAGTGGTATTTGGAAGCAAGCTCTATCAAAGCACATATTGAAGCAAACACTGGAGATCACTGCCACATATATAAAGAATAATGTTCAACACACTATGATTAGTGTCGATCAATCATAAGGGAGTAATCGACTCTTTATCAGTGTGGATTTTTGCATGAGACCGTGGGTCTTCCTTAAAGCCACCAGTTATATCGACAGCTGCCCAAAATAGCAGCTTGAGAATTATAGTACATCCACAGCAACAGCAAATGGTGTCCAGAGTTTTAATCACACAAAATGTATCGAGCAGTGTTGATTCCATGTTCAAGACAGCAGCTGAGTCTTCATAAGCCAGTGATTAAGTAAGGGACTTAAGGCCAAAGGCAGCGATGGAACTAAAATAATTCTATAAATACGTTTCACCTTTTATATCTTTTATTTACCAAAATACGTAGTTTACACATAGATGTTATTAGGTGCTAATCACTCAAATTTCTCTTAAACGATTGTATTAAAAAAATTAACAAAAGGTCGATTACATTAAACTAATGAAGCACCCTGAAATCACTAAAAGGCACCTCCATTAGCAAAAGACGTGACTGAATTAAAAGGTGCAATTACTCATAACATAGAAATGGAGGTTGTGAGGGCTGATCATGAGGCATAATGAATGCAGAGAGATAGGAGTAAGGATGCAGAGTGCATAGAAGATCCAGCGAATCAGGTGAGGGATCTCCCCACTTAGCCGTTTGATATCTAGTAACCAGATATATGTTTAATGAATGATTTCTGACTGTGATTGCCTATATGCTGAAAAGATGATACAACGATTTCTGCCTGTGTAATCTATGTCTCTAAACCCGACCAGATTTCTGCAACACCATGATCCTCCTGGCCCATCACATACAGTGCAAATCTGATCTAACTCAGCAACCCAGACCAAAGAAATCAAGCCTTAGTACAGGGGCGAATTCCATCCTGACTGATCCAAATGCCTCATCTGCCCCATACTATTGCTCACTTCCATGGATCGCTATAAACTTCATTCTGATCTGCTCTGAACCTTGCCTTGCCTCAATGTTGTTGTTTACGTCCATATGCTATTTCTTTATACTGTAGATGTATGTTTATTCATTAACCTTGATTTGGTTATTTGACAAATGTGCTTAAGTTTGATTACCAGTACTAAAGATCCTTTAATATCATTGCTACAATTAATCCAGTAATTAGATTATAGTTCCTTCATTACGATTATTGCATTTATAATGATCTATGAGATAAATTGTCATGAATCAATAAGTGTATACATTGTGTGTGATCAAAGATTGTCTTCTAAGTGCTTGTAAGCCTACTAGGGAGGAAGGGCCTAAGAAAAGTGGTCCCTAAAAACCCCACTCAAGTCTGCCCCCAAAACCCAAGGCAAGGATGGGCCATGGAGGGGCGGCGAGACCACTTAAGGTTCTGCCCAATCCCAAGGCATGGGTTGGGCCATGGAGGGGTGGGGGTCCCACCCAAGATCCGCTGTGACCATGGAGGGGTGGTAGGCCTAGGCCACTTATAAGCTCCACTGGCTTCCCCCAGTAGGTCATGTGTTTTCCGAGGTGATGCCATGGGTGGAGAAAGCAAGTACAAGCCACCTAGAAGGGAAGGTTGTAGATTACAACATTTTGAACTTAGCAAAGGACTTCGGGCAGATCTACCCATGCAGGTAGAGAAAGCAAGTACATGTCGCTAAGAAGGGAGTGTTGTAGGTTACAACCTTTGGACTAGGCAAAAGGGCTTCGAGCGGATCTACCCATGCCACTCCTCATGTGTCTTAATGATTGCATTAATGATTATACTTGTATTTGGATACCTAGATATAAATGCTAATGAGCATATGTATATGTGGGAATATTACTCACTTTGTGGATGCAGGTGATCAGCCAAGAATATCCCACCCTAGAGTTTTCCAATTGACCAACCCTAACCCTAAGCAAGCAAGTTTCAAGGCAAAACCAGGTAAGGGACATTACAAATTCACCTTATTTCAAGGGCAGTCTTTATCTCCTCAAGACAGCAATAAAACAAATTTGAAGTCATACCTATGCTGGCCAACTTCCTCTAAATTTAGGGCCCTCATCTTGAGTCTAAAAAATTAAATTAAATTATTTTTTATTGGGCCAACACCCCCCACACCGCACCCCCCGCACCCGCCCCCAATAGTGGTGCCCATGTTTTAGGAGTTAAAATTTAAATAAATGTATTTTGTTTATAGGGGTCGACCCCCTAATGGAGCACCCAAATTTGGGTATAAAAAGGTGCATATAAATTAGGAAGTTGCCTCCCTTTGTAAAATGATGTATCCATTCAAGAAGTCACTTCCCTTGGTGAAAGTATAAATAGAGGTTGTGGAATGTGGAGAAGAGTGTGGAAGATAGATTGATAAACCATATATACACCAGCAGATTTGTGAGAAAAGAAATTATTTAATTAATTGAAGATCATTCAAAGGCAGATTTTGAAGGAGGGTTATCAAGGAGAACAAATTCTGTTGGAAATGTTGTCACTGATGTCAAAGGTAGTCATTGATGTCAAAAGCACGGTGTTATAGATGAAGTCATTAATACCAAGGCAAAGAGAAATGGCCCGTTATAAGAAGTTAACCATTAAGAGACTATCCGTTATACACTATTGGATATTTGGAAGATCGATTTAGAGAGATCTATGTTTAAATTAAAGATTTAAACATAATGGAGAAAGCGTGAAGAGTTTTCATTAATGTTGGTCAACCTTCTAAAATTAGACAATTTTCAGATTATGAAGGGCTACACAAATAATCAAAGTTATCCTCAGTCCAAAGCTTGCCGATTTAATAATTCCAAACAATGAAATATTGATTATTTTGAATGGCTGGAAAAGATACATTTTAAGGAAAATATTTAGTTTAAATATTTGAATAAGATGCTGGCCGACTCCTTTATGATAAGCACTAGGGCCAACCTCTATGAAAATAAGAATAAAAGATATTAAGGATAAATAGAAGATGGCAGCAATTAATTACCAAGAGCAACGATTATGTATGAAGAGATGCAGTGCTTAACAAGGACAACAATATTTAATATCTTTACTATGGGCAGCAAGTTAGTTGCTGGAATTAAATAAGTTTATTTGTATTAAGAAGGCTGACTACTTCAAGAAGTCACCACCCTTGGGACAAGTCGTCTCTCTTTGATGAATCACCTCCTTTCATAAAAGGTGCGATGGGGAGTTTACGAGGTATAAAAGAACAAGTGGAGATGAAAAAATATCAATTTAAAAATGTAATATCATTCAATATTTGAGCAGAATCAAGCAGAAATAAATATGAAGAATGTAGCAGACTTATGAAGGATTGATAACAAATTTGTGAGGAAGAATAAGGGCAGTTGTGAGAGGGAGATTGATAGCAGTTTGTAAAGTAGTTTGAGCAAGTTTATGAGCAGACCTGAAAGAGGTCTATAGGAAGCAGATCTTCAAGCAAGTATGTAAATAGATTTATAGCAGAATTAAAGAGATCTATAGCAGATTTGGGAAGGAATTCGAAGGCAGATTTGTAAAGAAGAAATATATGATAGTGATCAAATTTGTGAGATAGATTGGTGCATGATTATAATCAAATTTAAGAAGGAAGAAATCTGTGTTTGAATCAAATTTATGAGGACTATGAAAAGATTTGGAGTTTGAATCAGATTTGTGAGGATTGTGAAAAGATTTAGAGTTTGGATCAGATTTGTGTGGAAAAAACTATATCAGCCATTGAAGATCTAATAGGTTGGAGCCTATCAATTAGTAGTTGGAGCTTCTTGCTGGGTTGAATCTTGGTGTGAGGGTTGGAGCCTCCAATAGGTTAGAGCCTATCAAATAGAGGTTGGAGTCTCTTGCTGAGTTTGAGCTCAGTTTGTGTAGAGATTGGAGACTTTAATAGTAGGATGGAGCCTACAAGAAGAAGAAGATTAATATATATATATATATATATGCAATATTTTTCCATGGCTTTCTCCTGCAAGGGTTTCCACGTAAATCGTGTGTTCTCTTTGTGTTCCTAATTGCTAGATCTTGCATGTGTAGTTGATGTGATAGATTAAGTTTTGATTGATAAGTAAAATTTTGCAATATACTGATTCACCCCCCCTCCTCTCAATATAACTGTGTGCTCATCAATTGGTATAAGAGCGGTTTATTCAAATATAGCCTAACCACTAGAAAGTACATTCGAGGAGAGCCCTAATGGTCAAACGAGAAAATTATGGATTCTCATCAAACAGGGCACCATTGTTTGATGGAACTAATTATGCCTTTTGGAGCTAAAGAATTAAGACATATCTTAGTGCTTTGGGATATGATATCTGTCAATCTGTGGAAGATGGATATACTATACCTATGACACATCTTACGGACAAAGATGCTAAAAGAGAAAGTGAAAACAATTCAAAAGCCATGAATGCCATATTATATGCATTGGGAGAATCTGAATTCATAAAAGTAATGCATTGCAAAACCGCAAAGGAAATATGGGATAAGCTAAATAGTATTTATGAAGGGGATGCAAAAGTGAAAAAGGCTAAGCTTCAAACTCACAAGGCAAGATTTGAAAGCCTTAGAATGAAAGAAGAAGATAACATAGCTGAATGCTTTTTTCGGGTTGACGAAATTGTTAACACCATGGTGGGACTTGTTGAGAAGATCGATAAGACAAATATTGTACAAAAGATATTGAGATCTCTACCTATGAGGTTTGATTCTAAAATATCAGCAATTGAAGAAATGAGAGAGTTGGATAAATTGACCAAGGATGATTTGCATGGCTTCCTAACTGCCTACGAAATGAGGATTGAAGATAAACCATCAAAGAGTGAGGTAGCTTTCAAGGTACTCAAAAAGGAAAGGACAAGGTACATGAACCTAATGATGAATTTGGCGAGATAGACGAAGAAGAAGCTCACTTCATGAGGAGGCTGAAGAAGGGCACGGGAAAGTCTTCTATTGTATGTTTTAATTGTAGTAGACTAGGACATTTTGCTCCTAAGTGTCCGCAGGGGAAGATGGAGAACAGCAACAATGAAGAAAATTACACTATGACCAGAGGAAGAGGATATCAACAACCAAGCAAGAGCTATTATCACAACCAATTTGAGAGAAACAATAACTTCCTAAGGCAAAAGAGGAGCCTTTACTCCAATGAATATGATGATGGATCAGAAGAAAGCAATGATGAATTTTACGGAGATCAAGATGAGATACTATTCATGGCAATAGAGGATAAAAGGAATGTGGAAAATGAGAAGAATGAGGATGATGAAGAAGTGAATCTTGAGGAAGAAATTCACTTAGCAAAAGATGAGATTCATTCACTTAAAAGAAGAAATGCATGTCTAAAATCAAAAATTCAAGAAGAATGTGAATCCAAAACAAAGATATCACAAGCCCTTGAAGATGCCGAGAAGACAATCATGGACATAAAAGTACAATATGAAGAAGCAAAAAGGAATGAGGAAGAAGACCAGAAAATCATCCTAGATCTGAAAGTTAAGTGTGAAGAGGCAAAAAGGATCGAGGAAGGAATGAAAAACCAGTTAAAGGAAAGGGAAGAGAATTGTGAAAATTTAGATTTTGAGACTATACACTAAGGAGTTAGAAAGGACCATGGCGCAATTAAATTGAAATTTGAAGAATGTGAAAAGCTCAGAAATTTTGGATAAAATCATAAATGACCAAAAGCCCACATGTGACAATGGTGGGGTTGGATTTGAAGAAGGGAAAAGTTCAAAGACGGATCAACTTTCAAATGAGCCACCAAAGAAAGGAAATGAGGAAAAACCAAAAGGCTATGCAAATATTCTCAAGAGTTCCATCAATAATGTGAACAAGACGAGGAAAGAAAACAATGTCCCGCCGAAAACTAATGTTCCTCATAGAGACAACAAGAAGAAATTCACAAGATCATATCCTCCAAGGCAAGCGCAAATGAACAAATCTCAATATTCATTTTATGGTTATTGCTATTCATGTAATAATTTTGGTTACAAAGCAATAGATTGTTGGACACATACAAGAAACAATGGTTGGATTAAGAAAAGAAGTTATGGGTTGCCAAATAGAAAGGATGACATCATATGTTATAAATGCAACCATTTTGGTCATAAGGCAAGAGATTGTAGAACACGAGCAAGAAATGATGGTTGGAACACAATTAGAGGTGCTTATGAGTCTTCAAGAAGAAACTATAATTCCTTAGGTCATTTAGTGGACTACAATGTTGTGTGCTACAAGTGCAACAATGTAATGTCCCCAACTCAAATCATGAGGATTAGCAGCACATTGGCTGTCCTTTCCTTGGATTACCCAAGAGGAAGAGGGCGTAGAGCATTATTGGGTAAGTATGGAGTCTTTGGTTTGTATTATATTATATTCTTAAGTTGTGTGCACATCTTTTTATGCAACTTAAGTGAACTTGTCATTTTAAGTTGTGGGCGTGTCATTTTAGGCAACTTAAGTAACTCCTAGCCAAAAGACTTAAGTTGTCCCTCTTTCATGTACTTTAAGTGATTTTAAAAAGCATGTGATAAAAAGGCAAAGGGGACGGGTTTTCTAGGAGCTTATTGGTTCAACTTTTAGGGTTTCAATGTGGAGCATTGGATTAAGAGGTGGTGAATCAAGGGTTGAGATTAATGCATCTCTTTGGGAGATATCATAAAACTCTCTAGGGGTCTTTTAGAGCTCATTATGTTGTGATTTTTTTGTTTATTGCTGCTGCAACTTGGCTTAAGGTCTGAAACCCTTGAGTATCCCTGGTTTTAGAGATACATACGGACTCCCCCTAGTCAAAAGGGTGTGTTTCGGTGGAAGAACTTTGGTTTGTGAAACCCTAGCACATCAATTTTCAGGGCTGCAATTGTCTATCAAGTTTGGAGGCCAAATTGGAGATAACTTCAAAGTTGAAGGTTCAAATTTGGAGTAACTTCAGCATGGTATTTCATATTTCTGAGCATTCTTGAGGACGGCAACAAAAAATCAGACCTAGCGCTGATTTATTTTATAAGTTGACGCCATATTTGAAGATGGCTAGGGTTTGATCAAGGTCTGAGGTATTTTATGTTTAAATCTGCATATCCATTTTAGTTTTATCTCAGAAAAATAAAAGAAAAATCATTGTAATGCATTTCTAAACTTTTTGGGCAGAAATAAAAGGATTTCCTATATTTTTCCTAAGTTCAATAATACTCATAAACTTCAGAAAAATCAGATCAATAATTTGATTGTAAATCTGAGTTTGTTATTTAAATTCGTATATGCAAATTAAGTTTCAGATTTTTTTGTGCCCTAGTTTTGAAAATATTGTTATTTTTCTACTATCCCTATTTGGGGATATTACAAACAACTATGGGCATATGGCACGATCCTGTAGGAGTAATGTTGTGGAATACCCTAAGCAGAACAAGAAAGTGGAAGCCATGAATAAGCAAAAGGAAGAAAATACAAAAGTATGGAGAAGGAAACAAGCGCAAGATAATGAGAAGAAAGAAGAATTTATGATTGTACAAAATGCACTTCTTGCACAAACATGAGGAGAAGTATGAGTTCAAGGGGAGCTAACCAATGCATTATCTTTTAGCTCCATGAAGAAGACAATTCAAGATAAAACAGCTAAGACATATTCTATATGAGCATTCTATTGTCATTGATCAAAAGGGAAGAATTAGTAGAGAAAAGAAAAGATATGATTGGAAGAAAGAAAGAGAGACTAAAGAATGGCTAAGAATACAACAAGATCATTGAGTTATGTTCTTGGGATGATGGAGGTTAAAAACAGAAGATGTAAAAATCATATACAATCCAGTAAAGTATAGTTCAAAGCATGTATGACAGAATGGTTGACAAATGATGCATGGCAGCATTTTTGAAAGACAAGGTACAGTGGGAATGGTGACAATGTAGTCATCAAAGGCATAAGAAGGATGACACATTGAGAATGGCAATAGTCTTCAAATCAGGGATAATGAACTTTTCATAGTACATTGAAGAGGAAGGTTATAATATGAGTGATACACAAATAGGAAAGATCATGTATGAATGACAAAATGTCACAAAGCAGTTGATGACAATGTGAAAAGTCACAGAGGTTATAGTAAAAAGATGGAGAATTATAGAAGGATTGAAAGCTACAGCTCTGTGGATGAGAAAAAACAGAGATAGATGAAGATTTCTTACCACTGATATCAAAAAGAAAGTTTCAAGAAGAGAGAGTTATAGAATGGAAGAATGATGCCATTAATGTCAAGTGGAAGCATGACAGAAAGGGGGATATTCTTTGTGAAGAGTTGAAAGCATTTTTCATTTTGTAAGATGCATAGTGAATGATGGATAGCAAAACAAGTTCCTGATTTGTTAAAACTGAGAAGATCATCCAAATTTTGGACAGCTATAGAGAAAACATACCCCAAGAGACAAAGAGACAAAGGAAGAGAATTAGAGCAAAGGGAAGCCCATGAAAGAGGGAGCCTTATAGACAGGTGAAGCATCATAGAAAAGAGGAAGAATCACATCATAAAGAAGAGAAACATATCATAAAGGAAAGTGGTATACTAAGTGTCCCTTTGCCATTGATGTCAAAGGGGGAGAGATAAAGAAAGGGGGAGCAATGCAAAAGGAAAGAATTATGCTTGTGTTGCCATCAAAGACAAAGGGGGAGATTGATGGAAATGTTGTCATTGATGTCAAAGGCACAGTGTTATAAATGAAGTCATTAATATCAAGGCAAAGAGAAATGGCCCGTTATAAGAAGTTAACCATTAAAAGGCTATCCATTATACACTATTGGATATTTGGAAGATCGAATTAGAGAGATCTATGTTTAAATTAAAGATTTAAGCATAATGTAGAAAGCATGAAGAGTTTTCATCAATGGTGGTCAACCTTCTAAAATAAGACAATTTTCAGATTATGAAGGGCAACACTGTCACGCCCCTGAAATGACAAGTATGAAAATTAAAATAAATAAAACACATATAAATATATATATATATATAAAGAGATTTAATATTATTATAATTATAATTATCCTGAGATAATATTATAATTATAATCATCAAAATATTATTATTATTATCATCATCCTATGTTAAATATATATATAATAATATAAGACTGATATAAAAATAAGCATGCACTATATTAGATGAATATAGTATAATATACATATAAAATACAGAATAATATTAGTTAATAACTATAGCAGTTATAAAGACTATTAATTAAGGAAGCGGTTAGACTCTCCCTAACATACAACAATTCACATAAGGTGGGGCCCAGATCTGACAAGCCAATAAGAACCACTTAAAGCACCTTAAACAGCGATCATGGAAATGCATTCGATATCAATTGATTAAGGAAAGAGTGGTAATTACTAATTGAAGGCAGCAGATCGCATATGATTAATTAAGGGTTATGAAGACATGTCTCTTCAAGGGTGATGTCTCCTCCTTAAAGGACATGATCCTCCAATCAGCATAAAGGATATAAAGATATAAACAACAGGGCTGGGAAAGGCATGGGATTAGGAATAAGGAAAAAGAGCAGCGATCAGCATATTCTTGCAGTCAGTATAATTTAATTTATGATTTCAGAAATTATTATGGTTTCAGAATTATGAGTTCAGAATTATTTGAGTTACTTTATAAGTTCAGAATTATTTTATAATTATTGTGATAGGATATTTATATAGGATTGTAGTGTATTGTGTAAGTGTATGATTCATGCATATTATCATTTCTATCTTATGGCAGCATCATGGATTGCTGATGTGATTATTTGCAACATGAATTTAATCAGTTATTATGCATATGGATTTGCACCATGATAGAAGAAGGGAGATTACAAACGGGAATAGCAATGGGGCACTCTCCTGGGTATGCCACCTCTATAATGGAGGACCAAGTGTCCTATAATGGAGAGCCTATGTGTTCTATAATGGAGGACCGAGTGTCCTATAATGGAGAGCCTATGTGTTCTATAATGGAGGGCCGGGTGTCCTACAATGGAGAGCCTATGTGTTCTATAATGGAGGGCGGAGTGTCTTATAATGGAGAGCCTATGTGTTCTATAATCAAGGGCCAAGTGTCCTATAATGGAGAGCCTATGTGTTCTATAATGGAGGACCGACTAACCTATAATGGAGAACCAATGTGTTCTATAATAGAGGACCTAGTGTCCTATAATGGAGGACCAATTTGTCCTATAAGGGAGAACCAGTGTGTTCTATAATGGGGGACCAAGTAGTCCCAAGAAGGCCAAAGGGGTACTTGTCTTTGCCTCAAATGGTACTGCCTTTGTCTCAAATGGTACTGCCTTTGGGCCTAGGAGAGATGGCATTTTCCAAGGCACTTGCTGTAATCTCACTCCTCCATCATGGTGAATCAGCACAAGAGATCAAATCATAGAGAGAGGGAAATGATTGACAAGACGGGGGGGACACCTCCTAGGTAGAGGCCAAGACAGCCGCTCTTGGGCCTAGGGTAGAAAGGGTCCTAGGCACCCCATCGTGTCATGTTCTCCCATGCTCTCCAATGGTTGAGCCCTCCAAGGATATTAAATGCTTTGTGATTGGATTAGTAATTTGGCCTTGAGTTTACTAATATTTAATTATGATAATCAGCTAATTAGTATTATTGTGGTAAATGGTTATAATTTGCTAATCAGTGTGATTGTGGTAAATGGTTTCTAATTTGTGTGCAAGGCTTCAATCAGGTGAAAGGTATTCTCTAACCCGTTTGTTCATTTAAAATTAAGGATTTAGGGCAAATTTAGGGCATTCCTAATAGGGGACATTACAAGTGGTATTAGAGCATGTTCCTGCCAGCTTGTGAGACATAGCTACTTTAACCACCATTCAATTAGAATTAACTATTCAACCCTCTTCTTAAGTAGGCCAACCATGTGTTTCTATAGGCATGCGCCTTCCATGTGTATACTTTGTGACTTTGAGAATTCAAGTGTATACATTGCGTATTCTTTGTGACTTCAAGTGTATATTGTGTACTCATGTGTCTACTAGGTGACCTTGGGATGGTAGGCCGACTCGCCGTGTAGTATGGGATGCACCGAATACCCGTCCCAGTTGTCAAACTGTATACTTAACCTTATGGGGTTGAGGACAGGCCCGTAGTGTAGTATGGGATGCATCAAATCCTCTTCCCATTTGTCCAATTGTGCACAAGATGGAAGAAAAGGATAGGACCCACGGTGTAGTGTGCAATGCACCAATATTGTTTCTATCTGGGATGTATCATGGACATGTTGTTGAGTATTTTGTCATTGAAGTCAAGGTGTTTGAGCTACTTGCTTATGTGTTTGAGCTACTCGCATGTGTGCTTGAGCTGGTAGCTTGCTTGCTTGAGCTACTTGTTTGCTTGGTTGAGCTACCTGCCTGTGTGCTTGAGTTGCTTGCTTGCTTGCTTGAGCTACTTGTTTGCCTAGTTGAACTACTTGCCTCTATGCTTGAGTTGGTTGCTTGCTTGCTTGCTTGAGCTACTTGTTTGCCTGGTTGAGCTACTTGCCTGCTTGGTTGAGCTACTTGGTTGTCTGCTTTAATTTCTGATTCATGTGGTTTTAAGTTATAAAGCTTTGAAATACTGATTCACCCCCTCCTCATAACCAAAATAACCTTCACTTGGGTTAGAACTTCCAAGTCCTATCAAAGCTAATATCATCACCACAAGGAGCAACATCTTAAAATTACACATCTTAGATTATGATTGCTTGAGGGCAAGCAATCTTGGGCGGGGAGGACTATTATACCCTTAAAATGACAAAGTATGAAACATTAAAATAAATAAAACACATATAAATATATATATATAAAGAGATTTAGTATTATTATAATTATAATTATCCTGAGATAATATTATAATTTATAATTATAATCATCAAAATATTATTATTATTATCATCCTATGTTAAATTATATAATAATATAAGACTGATATAAAAATAAACATGCACTATATTAGATGAATATAGTATAATATACATATAAAATACAGAATAATATTAGTTAATAACTATAGCAGTTATAAAGACTACTAATTAAGGAAGCAGTTAGACTCTCCCTAACATACAACGATTCACATAAGGTGGGGCCCAAATCTAACAATCCAATAAGAACTACTTAAAGCACCTTAAACAGCGATCATGGAAATGCATTCAATAATGATTAATTCAATATTGATTAAGGAAAGAGCAACGATTACTAATAGAAGGCAGCAGATCACATATGATTAATTAATAGTTATAAAGACATGTCTCTTCAAGGGTGACGTCCCTGTTGGATGTTGTGGTTGTGTTGCTAATATGTGGTTGTCATTGATGTCAACACTATTAGCACCGATGCATTGTAAGTTGTATATGTCGAGCATCTTGAGAAAATTGTAATGAGAAGTGCTACAAGTTGTCAGTGGAGAAGTGAAGATCAGTCTGTTGGTGTGATCAGTACGGTGATGATCAGCTATTGTGGACTAAAGGGTTTCTTGCTGAATGTATCTAGATTATCCACGTCAAGTTTCAAAGATCCACGTGAAGTTGTGAGCAAGTTATGAAGATTTGTATTCTGACAGTTTTTCTGCTACTTCAGGTTGTGTTCCTGAATGAAGATCAAGTGATTTTTGTAAGTTCAGTTGTTGCGGATGATTCTCTAGTGTTTTATGGTGCTTGTGGATGCTTCTAGATCATATTCTATCTTTGTTGCACGTCCGCGTTGATCAGTGTGCTCGTGGTCGATGATTTTTCTCTTGTGTGTTCGGGTTTTTATGTTCTTGGCCGACATGGTGGTTGTAGCGTGTTGTGGATCCTTGGAGATTAAAATTTGAATGTTTGGCGTGCTCAAGGATATTGTTTTAAGTCTTCATTATATTGTGGCCGACGGTGTTCGATTCGCATTGAAAATTTACTTGTAAATTTTGGGCCGACATTGTGTATATGTTTTATATTTCATATTCTATTTTGGCCGACGGAGTTGTTGATGTAAATCCATGTTGAGGATATATAAGAACGGTTGTTTGTGCAAAGTTAAAGTGTGTGTGTGAGCAGAGGAAGAGCAAGTGTGCGAATAGTGATCTAATCATTCGATTGCAGAGTAGAGTGTGAAGAAGTTTGAGCAAAGTGTGAAGGAGTGTTTATGTGCTTAACCGAAACTGTAATCAGGGTTTTGTAAAAGTTATTTTCTCAGTTCATACCCTGCGGATCTAATCCGAATTTCTATAAGACAGTGTGTCTTCCTTGGGCAGTGAGCCCTCTTGTATTTGAGCAATGAGCTCTAGGCAGTGTGCCTAAATGGATGTGCACTCCCATTATTCTTCTTTATACTTTTCATAGGGTATAATATTTTGGACTAACATCTACCGCGGTTTTTCCCCTAACAGGGTTTCCACGTAAAAATCTTGGTGTTCTCTGTGTTTCTAATGTGTTGATTATTTGTGGTTTATTGTTCATATTATAGAAGCTAAACCGATGTATGTGCAATAATCAAATTGTATTAACCAAAAGCAGAAGATTTACATATGTAGATTTACAAGGCAAGATCCTATAATCACAGTTACGTGATTATTGACAAAACAGAAAGAAAAGGAGAGAATCACGGATACGTAATTATTGACATAACTAAAAGAATATAGAGAAGCATTAAACAGAAACTACGTCTATTTCTAATACCCTCCCTTAATGTTTAACCTATCAATTACACCAAGACGCCCCCTAAATCTAACAAACTTATCCGGGCTCAGAGACTTGGTGAGAATATCTGCAGTTTGATCCTTTGTCGGAACATATTGCAATGCTATGGATCCGTCTTCGACAAGTTGGTGAATGAAGTGACAATGAAGATCAACATGCTTTGTCCGTTCATGGAAGACTGGATTCTTGGCGAGTTTCAGCACCCCTTGATTGTCGCAATATAAGGGGGAAGGTCCTGCTTGAGACATTTGCATGTCCGTGAGCATCCTTCGAAGCCAAACTGCCTCACAAGCTACTTTAACAACTCCTCAATATTCTGCTTCGGTCGAGGAGAGAGCCACTGCCTGCTGTTTCTTGCTGGTCCATGTAACTACACCTGTACCCAAACTGAATACATACCCTGAAGTAGACTTCTTGTCATCAACAAAACCTACCCAATCTAAGTCTGTATAACCAATCAGCTTTGGATCTTTGCACCTCCCATATAAAATGCCAAGGTCAGAAGTGCCTTTCACATATCTCAACACACGCTTCGCTACAACCCAATGTTCAGCTTTAGGGACTAACATGAAGCGAGAGATGTAGCTCAGTGCAAAGCTAAGGTCAGGTCTAGTGGTAGCGAGATAGATGAGGCTGCCCACAAGTTGCCTGAATTCCAATTCGTTCTCCACGGGTGAATCCAAATGAGTTGATAACTTCAGCCCTTTCTCCATAGGTGTAGATGCTGGTTTGCAATCTGTCATTCGGAACTTGTCCAACAAGCTCTTGGCATACTTCGATTGTGAAATGAAGGT
Organism: Sequoia sempervirens; assembly: GCA_007258455.2. Classification (NCBI taxonomy): domain Eukaryota; kingdom Viridiplantae; phylum Streptophyta; class Pinopsida; order Cupressales; family Cupressaceae; genus Sequoia; species Sequoia sempervirens. Next base: position 54,181 of record VDFB02097794.1, read on the forward strand.
ACTGCCAGTAGACTGCCAAACCTCTATACCGAGGCAATAATGGAGGAGTCCCAAATCTGTCATGTCAAATGATTGACTGAGATTACGTTTAATCTCCTCAATCAGATGATCTGAACTGCCAGTAATGATTAAGTCATCAACATAGACAACTAGGAACAAGATAGCATCACCAATTCGATTGACATACAGATTAGAGTCAGAAGGACTTCGTTGAAGGCCATGATCAATAAGGTAGTGATCAATCTTCATGTACCAAGCCCGTGGTGCCTGCTTAAGGCCATAGAGTGCTTTTACCAGTTTGCATACCTGGTGTTCTTTACCAGCAACCTTGAAACCAGGAGGTTGTGTCATGTAAACTTCTTCCTGCAAATCACCATTGAGGAAGGCACTCTTTACATCCATTTGATGGACTTTCCATCCAAACTGAGCTGCTATTGAGAGGACAAGCCGAATGGTACTCATCTTGGCTGTAGGAGCAAAAGTCTCCTCAAAGTCAATGCCCTCTTGCTGTGAAAACCCTTTGGCTACCAACCTAGCCTTGTATTTGTCAAGGGTTCCATCAACCTTATACTTAACCTTATAAACCCATTTGCAGCCTATGGGTTTCTTCCCATGCGAAAGATCTGAAAGCTCCCAAGTGTGATTCTGCATGAGACTATGATGTTCAGCTATCATAGCCTGTTCCCACTCAGGTGTGCCTTTAGCCTCTGTATATGTCTAAGGCTCTGAAATGCTATGAAGGTTGGCCATAAGAGCAAAATTTACTGTATTATGTTGTTTGCTCTTATTCCGAGCAGATCTACCCTCTAGTAACTCATCATCATGAAGAGCACCAATCGTCGAAGCCCACCATTTAGGTCGTAGAGTAGATGAACCAATATCAGAATCAAGAGGAACAACCTCTACTGGATCAGCTGGAACTGACATATCTGGAAGAACATCCAGATCGTGCTGAATAGGGATCTGTGGTGGAAGCGGCTGCTGAGGTACCTGCACCTCTGCGGAATCCCTCCCATAAAGTGGACCAAGTGGAAGATAAACACCCAAATCAAAATCTTTCTGAGGCTGATCCTCATAACAAACAGGAGAAGACTGATAGAAGAGCCCACCATTCTCATCAACCACGACATCACGACTGAAGATTAGACGATCAGTGTCTGTATCTATCAGTCTGTATGCCTTATGGTTCTCACTATAACCTGTAAACATGAGCTTCTGGCTCTTGGAATACAATTTAGTGTGCTGAGCATCAGGAATCCAAACATGAGCGATGGAGCCAAAAACTTTCAGATGACTAATGTTTGGCTTACGTCTAGACCAAGCTTCTTCAGGAGTCATCTTCTTCACAGCATGAGTAGGAGATTTGTTCAGAAGATATACAGCAGTATACACTGCTTCAGCCCAGAACTTCTTAGGAACATGTCTATGTTCCAACATAGAACGTGCCATTTTTGTAATGGTGCGATTGCGACGCTCGACTACACCATTCTGCCAAGGGGTGTAAGGTGTTGTGAATTGGCACTTTATGCCATGTGCAGCACAAAATGTGGAGAAATCTTTGGAACCAAATTCCCCTCCATTGTTAGACCTGAGAGTAATAATAGAAGAACCAGACTCTTTTTCCACCAAGGCCTTAAACTGCTGAAATATGCTAAACACCTCTGATTTAAGCTTCAAAAAATACACCCACATCTTTCTGTTGAAATCATCAACAAAAAGCAAAAAATACCTAGATCCAGTGACGGAGGGCGTGTGCATTGGACCACATACATCAGCGTGGACCAATTGTAAAACCCTTGAAGCCCGCCATGAATCGCCATCGGAGAAAGGAGTCCGATGTTGCTTTCCAGCCTGACAAGCCTCGCAAACTCCATGAGTTTGAGTTTGAATCGTAGGTAGACCACCAACGAGATCATCTCGTTATAACTGAGAGAGATAGTTCATGTTCAGGTGCCCATAATGTTGATGCCAGAGACTACTGATAGAAGTGCTCCTGGCTGCCATAGCGTGTTCTTGAGAATCAATAAGTCTATAAAGACCATGATCCTTAAGTCCCTGAATGATTGTAGTTCGTCTATCTGTCAACAATGCTGCATGTATGCACACTGAAGACGATGTCCAACTGAGGAGAGTGAGTCATAATCTGACTTACAGAAAGTAAGTTCATCTCCATGCCAAGTACAAAGTATACATCGAGAAATATCAAATTTCTCCCACCATATTGAATCTAAACGTTGCCCTTGCCGACAACAGCATACTCTGTGCCACCTCCAAAGATAACTGAATCTCTGAAAGGCGTGTACTAAATGAACCAATCCCGGTGATGTGTGAAATGGCGTGAAGCACCAGAGTCAATGTACCAAGTAGAAGAGTTTACAGGATCTGTAGGACTCTTTGCCATGAGTGCAAAGAAGGCAGACTCATTCTGCTCAGTGTGCTCCGCCATATGTGCTTGTGGTCTAGACTCTCCTTGCTTGCCTTGTGCAAAGGCCATGCGTTTCCGGCAATCCTTCTTCATGTGGCCAAACTTGTGACAATAATTGCACTGAATATTCTTCGACTTCGAAGAATCTGAAGATTGCCCCTGATTGTTTTGCTGAAAGGACGAAGGCTTGCCCTTATTCTTCTGAAACGTCTTTGCAGGGAATGCCTGCACTGAAGAAGATGAAGTGGCACTAGTACCAAACTAATGTTTCCAACGATCCTACTGTAGAAGTTTATTGCAGAGATCTGGAAACATCAAGTCACCATTAGTCACTGTAATGTTGAGCGTCTCAATAAAGTGCTCATACGGATGTGGTAGACTCTTCAGAGTGATCACCACCATATCCTCTTCCTCCATTTTCCGACCAATAGCCTCGAGCTGATCTCGAATGTCCTTGATCCTGGTCAAGTGTGCCTGCAGAGGTGTATTCTCATCCATGACGATGGAAAACATGTTCTTCAGAAAGAACGCACGACTCTTGTCGGAAGTCTCATGAAGAGCTTTCAGAAGATCCCAAATCTCCTTCACTGATTTACCTGAAGGAACCTGAGGTAACTAGTCATCAGTCACTAATAACTTTATGAGCATAACGGTTTCCCGATTCTACTCATCAAACTTCACATGATCCTTATCAACTGTGGGAGGTCATGTCATGGTGCCCAGAACAATCTGGTCAAGACATCGATACTCAAATATCGTCATCATACACTGCTTCCATGTGTTGTAATTGCGACCATTGAACTTCTGACTGTTGTCCAACATGATGTTGGTCAAAGAGGCCATTCTTCATGCTTTTCGAGGCACGAAAAATGAAGATGACGCAGGTAGATAAATGGCACAAGATTCGAGACAACACATCCTAAACACATGAAGAAATCCGAACATGGATTTCGAGGCACAAAGTACATTTTTTGCAATTTTAAAAGAACACGAAATCCTAGGTACAAAAAAAATACCTTAAATACTGATAACACAAATTCCAAGGCAGAAATAAGGATTGAAAAAAATAGGTTCAAATCCCGAGGCAAAACATGTACAGTTGGCACGAATCCCAATGTACAGATTTCTGACAGACCCAGAAAAAAATGACGAAGACCCAAAAATCTTCGCAAAAAACCCACATAGAATATTTATGTAGATTTTTTATCCGGTCAAGAAATCATAGGATTTTTCACAAACCCTAGCCGATTTTCTGATAAAAAAAATTTAAAAATCTTCTAGAACAAGATGAAAATTGTGCCCAGAACAGATGAAGAACCCTAGCCGACAGAAAAAAAATGACCCACAATTTCAGAGAGAAGGTATTTCGCATGCGAGAAACAAGAAGAAACGCGGCCTGAGTGACAAGAAGAAACGCGCCAAAAATGAAGTCGCGTGTCTCAAAAAAGAACTTAGAAAACGTCTTCACAAAATACGCGTGCAGATTGCAGGGAATCGTGACCTCAGGAGAAATCCTGTCAGGATAAAAAACGAGTTCAAAAAACGCGTCTTAAACCCTTCAAAGAAAGTCGTGAGCCACGAAAATGTAGAAAGCTCAACCAGAAAACACAGCCACGAAAATGCAGAACGCAGCCTGGAATGAGGTCGCGGGCTGAAAGAAACACTTCGCGCCCAGATCAAACACGAACGTGCCCAGAACAAAAACGACAAAATCCCGATCGTGAGCACACGAAGAGCAAAGACGCACGCACAGGATGAGACGAGATGACCAGTCTTCCTTTGAGTTCGAGCACTCACACACAGAAACCTCCAGAAAGGAGCCGAAAAAGTTAAGGTTAAAATCCCGATCACAACCAGACGCATAAGAAATCACGAATGCGTAGAAGAAAAAAAATTCTTCACCCGATCAAAAAGACTAGCTTTGATACCATATTACAGAAGCTAAACCGATGTATGTGCAATAGTCAAAATGTATTAACCAAAAGTAGAAGATTTACATATGTAGATTTACAAGGCAAGATCCTATAATCACAGTTTCGTGATTATTGACAAAACAGAAAGAAAAGGAGAGAATCACAGATATGTGATTATTGACATAACTGAAAGAATATAGAGAAGCATTAAACAGAAATTACGTCTGTTTATAATAGTTCATTCATCAGATCTGAGATCAAAGTTAAGTATGAAAAGTTTAAATATTCTGTGACAACTGATTCACCCCCCCCTCTCAGTTGTCTGTCCTCGTTTTGCCAACAGTCCCCTCCTTAAAAGACATGATCCTCCAATCAGCATAAATGTGATGACCCCATTTTTTCATAAGCCCGAATAATTATTTAAATAGTAAAACGGTCTCTATTTTTCCTTTAAAAAACCATTTTATTATTTAATTAATTATATAATGACTTTATAAAGTTATTAATAATATATTATACTTTTCATAAAGTCATTAATAAAAAGAATTCAATTCTTGAAACTGAAAGTTGGTGGGTATATGGATGCGTTTGGGGAAGTTTGAGTAACATCAAGGGAAGATTGAACAGTGTTTGGATTTTGGTATCAAAGTCTAAGAACGAAAACACTCAGGGTTTGGAGGATCAAGCCTAAATGAAAACTCAATCTTGATCATAATATTTCTTAGAAATATTCAGATTGTATTTATTCAACGGGAAGGTTAATATGTTATTTTCAATGTGTTGGTCGATATGTGCCAGGGAATATGTTCACAAATGTACGGGTCTCTTGATTGTTCATATGATGGGTTTGCAAATATTCTAAGACATTGCTTGTTAATGTCATGCTTGCTTTGATATTAATGGGTTGAAGATATTGTTACATTCTATACAGTGTCGGAGTAGAGGGTGAAGCCGTCCCAATCAACCCGAGCAAGTATCGAACCACCGCCAGAGTCAAGCAATACCATTGAGTGCACTAAGAGAAGGCATGCACACTGGCCCGATAATATTATAAGAGGCCGACATTATAACTAGAGACCTTATATGTTGCAGCGCCACTGGATTTCTATTATAATTTCGTGCGATCATTCTCGGAAATGCAAGGAGGAGTTCCCGATGATTGGTATGCATTGGAACGCAAAGATGGGAATATCTGAAAGATCACGGTAGAATAAGAAATGCTACAGAGTGTGGTGATATGCGACAGGAGTGACTTCTGTTACACCCACTAAGAGACAAATATGATGTGGAAAAAATAAGACGTTTCATATACATATGCTGTGAGGAAGAACCTTGACGGGACTTCATGTTCTTCATATTCCGAACAGAAGAACTTATACATCATTTGTCGGGCATTCCTATATCGAGACCATGGGAAGTGTTCATTAATATTGGTGATTGGTGGTTCAACATTGGGCACCGGTCTTGATCAAAGATGGTGTTAACATATTCTTCCAACGTTACATCATAATCTAAGAGACTGGTGCGGAAGAAGATATTTTGTCTTATTGGGAGTATCATCATATGTCAACAAAAGCATTGTGCTTTCTCTTATACGCTGGAGGTCTTCAACCTTGCAAGTACGGGCTATTTCACAAATGGGCATATTTACGACATATCAGTGTATACAGGTATGTAATTGGTCATTCCATAAGCATTGAAATACAATAGTTAAGGAGGAGTTGAATATATAGGCATCATTCCTAATCTCCTATGCATATTCAGTTACGTCACTGGCCATTGTATGTTCTGCACTACTTGGTGTCTCATAATTCTGCTAGATGGATGCTAAAATGTAGTAACATTTTGTATTCCCTAAACGGTCTTCCAATCTGCAATTGAATGCTCTGTCCTTACAAGTTATATCCTGTTATTCTGCTAGAACAAATGTGTCATTACATTGAGATGTTTGAAATGGATTGCAATGTTATCTTTTATCTATCATCCTTGTAAGATTTCATTGAACTATTTCAAAACAATTTGCCAAACAAAAGTAAGGAAACACTAGTACAGCAAGGAACAACAAAGTTGAGGGTGTAAATCTAGAAAGGGATTATTATAGTGGCATCAGAGCCTAAAATCTTGCCAGCCTGAGGGTTCATGAACACCAGTGATAGGGCTAGGAGATATTTTGAAAGAGCACAGAGATGGAGGCAATTCCAAGTTGTCAATCCTTATCCTGAAGACGATACCTTTTCTGCCATATTAGCAGCCCGACAATTTCCTGGTGTCCCACCGGAAATTGAAGCAATGGAGGATTCAGACCATGAGACTTCTCATATCAAAGGCGATAGGAGAGAGAATGACAGTTTTCAAAATATGTTGAACGATCTAGCATGTGGCCAACAACAATTGATGTAACAGTTTACACAGACCCAACAATAATCGATGACTGCTATTGGACAGATGTCTCGGGAAATGAACACCTTGAGGGTGAGTCAAAATTCAGGAGAGGGAAGTATTGCGGGAAACAACATACCCAGGGTAACCAATTCAGGAGGAACAAGCAGACCTTTCTAGCCAACGTTTCTTCCTAGGAATGAGGAGGAAGTGGCACAAACAGAAACGGAGCCACCTTTGGCGGATGAGGTGATAGAAGTTTACAAGGAATATCACATCTTCCTCATGCTATTCTATATGAATCAGCGTAGGGATAGGAGGAGAGCACAACAGGAACAAAGACTACGTGGCCCTCACAGAGACTACCAGCATGCTCTGAGTATATTATCACTTCCTAACTTTGATGGGAGCAGGAAAACTACAGCCCGTTCATGGATCCACAAGCTGGGTTGGGTACTTTCCTGAATCTTAAACCGATGCCGGAGACAAATGCGATTAAATTTGCAACATTACATCTAGAGGATGTAGCGTATGACTAGTGGCATCATAGATTGGTGACACAAAATCATGCTCTTATCCAGTCTTACAAAGAATTTTGCAGCAAATTGATTGCTCGATTTGACAAGAAAGATGAAGAGGTCTATTTTAGGGAGTTGGCCTTGATTAGACAGCATGGAAATGTTGATAGTTACATCAACAAATTTCAGAAGGCAGTAGTGATGGTTCCTGATATATCTGAGAGGAGAGTGGTAATGTTATTCACAGAAGGGTTGCAACACAATTTGAGAGGGTTGGTGAAGGTGTTTAAGCCAAGGACCTTGCAAGATGCTATCCAGATGGCATTGGATCTTGAGACTTCACATTCTAGTTCACAGCCGTCGAAGAAGAGTTTCAAGAACGAGCCAATCACTAAAAAATTTGACCAGCCCAAACCAAATCCTCATAAGCTTGATTTTGAGAGCAGGGATGAATTATGCAGGAAGAAGCTATGCTACACTTGCAAGGAGTCGTGGGATCGTAATCGCCGATGCCTTGGGAAGGGAAAGGTGCATTATATAGAGGTCACTTATGATGTGGAGGAGGATACAGTTGATACTAGTTCTAAAAGTGTACATGAGCAGCAAATAGAGCATAACAATTCCATGATAGATGAGACCCAGGGTACTTTTGCTGCATTATCTGGTGTGCCTAAGTATCACCCTTTCCAAGTGGGTGTTATTAATGGACAGCGGGTGACTTGCTAGAGAAGCCACGCATAATTTTATTGACGAGGATTGTGTAGCCAAGAGGAGATTATAGGTGGAAGACTTTCCTAGTTTCAGTGTCACAGTAGCAGATGGTTTTAAGATGGGATGCACTACAAAGGTCCCACAATTAAGCATTCAGATGGGAGATTGTACAATCACTAGTGATTTCTATGTGGTTGGAATTGGAGAGATTGACATAGTGCTGGGAGTTTAGTGGTTACACTCTTTGGGAAAATACAATCAAGATTTTCAGAAGATGGAGTTAGAGTTTACATCAGGTGGTAAGAATATTGTGTTGAGGGCATTATCAGATGGTGCTCCTAAGATAGTTTCAGCGAAGCGTATGGAGGCATTTGGTCATGTTTGGCATACACATGATAGTATTGAGCTTTAGTTATGTGAACCAAAATGCAATGAGCTTGGATATCTTGTGCATTCATTATTGATGGGTGGCAAAACTGCACTGTTGAGTATAGAGTTTTTAGGATATCAAAGAATTAATGATGATCCTATGATGATATGCATTTATCTTCCCACCTGCGGTATGGGTCCTAGATTGATGTGGGATCTAGGAATTTGTTTGTTGGATGAAGTGCTTCACGGGTTGCTGCATCATGACAGGGCGATTGATATCAAAGTAGCACAGCAGATTGACAGAGCAGTGTTTTTAAGATTGGTTTGGGATCTGGGTATTGTTATGGTTGTTTCGATTGCTTGGGACAAGCAATCTCTGGGAAGGGAGGACTATGATGTTTCATAAGCCCGAATAATTATTTAAATAGTAAAACGGTCTCTATTTTGCCTTTAAAAGACCATTTTATTATTTAATTAATTATATAATGACTTTGTAAAGTTATTAATAATATATTATACTTTTAAAGTCATTAATAAAAAGAATACAGTTCCCAAAACTGAAAGTTGGCAGGTATATGGATGTGTTTGGGGAAGTTTGAGGAACATCAAGGAAAGATTGAACAGTGTTTGGATTTTGGTATCAAAGTCTAAGAACGAAAACTCTCAGGGTTTGGAGGATCAAGCCTGAATGAAAACTCAGTATTGATCGTAATATTTCTCAAAAGTATTCAGATTGTATTTTTTCAACGGGAAGGTTAATATGTTATTTTCAATGTGCTGGTCGATATGTGCCAGGGAATATGTTCACAAATGTACGGGTCTCTTGATTGTTCATATGATGCGTTTGCAGATATTCTAAGCCATTGCATGTTAATGTCGTGCCTGCTTTGATATTAATGGGTCGACGATATTGTTACATTCTATACAATGCCAGAGTAGAGGGCAAAGCCGTCCCAATCAACCCAAGCAAGTATCGAACCACCGCCAGAGTTGAGCAAGAATACCATTGAGTACATTAAGAGAAGGCACGCACAGTGGCCCGATAATATTATAAGAGGCCGACATTATAACTAGAGATCTTATATGTTGCAATGCCACTGGATTTCTATTATAATCCGTGCAATCATTCTCAAAAAAGCAAGGAGTTCCCGATGATTGGTATGCATTGAAACGCAAATATTGGAATATCTGAAAGATCACAGTAGAATAAGAAATGCTATGGAGTGCGGTGATATGCGACAAGAGTGACTTCCGTTACACCCACTAAGAGACAAATATGATGTGGAAAAAATAAGACGTTTCATATACATATGTTGTGACGAAGAACCTTGACGGGACTTCATGTTCTTCATATTCCGGATAGAAGAACTTATACACAGACGGCAACAACTATATGATCATTTGCCGAGCATTCCTATATCGAGAACACGGGAAGTGTTCATTAATATTGGCGATTGGTGGTTCAACATTGGGGGCCGGTCTTGATCAAAGATGCCGTCAACATATTCTTCCAGTGTTACATCATAATCTAAGAGACTAGTGCAGAAGAAGATATTCTGTCTTATTGGGAGTGTCGGCATATGTCAACAGAAGCATTGTGATTTCTCTTATACGCTGGAGGTCTTCAACCTTGCAAGTACGGGCTATTTCACAGACGGGCATATTTACGGCATATCAGTGTATATGGGTATGTAACTGGTCATTCCATAAGCATTGAAATACAGTAGTTAAGGAGGAGTTGAATATATAGGCATCGTTCCTAATCTCCTGTGCATATTCAGTTACATCACTGGCCATTGTATGTTCTGCACTACTTGGTGTCTCGTAATTCTGCTAGATGAATGCTAAAATGTAGTAACATTTTGTATTCCCTAAACAGTCTTACAATCTGCAATTGAATGCTCTGTCCTTACAAGTTATATTCTGTTATTCTACTGCAACAAATGTGTCATTACATTGAGATGTCTGAAATGGATTGCAATGTTATCTTTCATCTATCATCCTTGTAAGATTTCATTGAACTGTTTCAAAACAATTTGCCAAACAAAAGTAAGGAAACACTGGTACAGCAAGGAACAACAAAGTTGAGGAAACACTGGTACAGCAAGGAACAACAAAGTTGAGGGTGTAAATCTGGAAAGGGATTATTACAATAAAGGATATAAAGATATAAACAACAGGGCTGGGAAAGGCATGGGATTAGGAGGAAGGAAAAAGAGCAGCGACCAGCATATTCTTGCAGTCAGTATAATTTAATTTATGATTTCAGAAATTATTATGGTTTCAGAATTATGAGTTCAGAATTATTTATAATTTACTTTATAAGTTCAGAAATATTTTATGATTATTGTGATAGGATATTTATATAGGATTGTAGTGTATCGTGTAAGTGTATGATTCATGCAAATTATCATTTCTAATTCTATCTTATGGCAGCATCATGGATTGCTGATGTGATTATTTGCAACATCAATTTAACCAGTTATTATGCATATGTATTTGCACCATGATAGAAGAAGGGAGATTACAAACGGGAATAGCAATGGGGCACTCTCCTAGGTACGCCACCTCCATAATGGAGGACCAAGTGTCCTATAATGGAGAACCTATGTGTTCTATAATGAGAGCCTATGTGTTCTATAATGGAGGACCGAGTGTCCTATAATGGAAAGCCTATGTGTTCTATAATGGAGGACTGGGTATCCTATAATGGAGAACCTATGTGTTCTATAATGGAGGACCCAATGTCCTATAATGGAGAACCAATGTGTTCTATAATGGAGGACCTACTGTCCTATAATGGAGGACCTACTGTCCTATAAGGGAGAACCAATGTATTCTATAATGGGGGACCAAGCAGTCCCAAGGAGGCCAAAGGGGTACTTGCCTTTGTCTCAAATGGTACTGCCTTTGGGCCTAGGAGAGATGACATTTTCCGAGGCACTTGCTGTAATCTCACTCCTCCATCATGGTGAATCAGGACAAGAGGTCAAATCATAGAGAGAGGGAAATGATTGACAAGATGGGGGATAACAGAAAGGGGACACCTCCTAGGTAGAGGCCAAGACACCCGCTCTTGGGCCTAGAGTAAGAAAGATCCTAGGTATCCCATCGTGTCACATTCTCCCATGCTCTCCTATGGTTGAGCCCTCCAAGGATATTAAATGCTTTGTGATTGGATTAGTAATTTGGCCTTGAGTTTACTAATATTTAATTACGATAATCGGTTAGTTAGTATTATTGTGGTAAATGATTATAATCTGCTAATCAGTGTGATTGTGGTAAATGGTTTCTAATTTGTGTGCAGGGCTTCAATCGGGTGAAAGGTATTCTCTAACCCGTTTGTTCTTTTAAAATTAAGGATTTAGGGAAAATTTAGGGCATTCCCAATAGGGGACATTATAAACACAAATAATCAAAGTTATCCTCAGTCCAAAGTTTGCCGATTTAACAATTCCAAACAATGAAATATTGATTATTTTGAATGGCTGGAAAAGATACATTTTAAGGAAAATATTTAATTAAATATTTGAATAAGATGCTGGCTGACACCTTTATGATAAGCACTAGAGCCGACCTCTATGAAAATAAGAATAAAAGATATTAAGGATAAATGGAAGATGGCAGCGATTAAAGGCAGTGATTAATTACCAAGAGCAACGATTATGTATGAAGAGGTGCAGCGCTTAACAAGGACAACAATATTTAGTATCTTTTTTATGGGCAGCAAGTTAGTCGCTAGAATTAAATAAGTTAAAATAAAATAAGTTTATTTGTATTAAGAAGGCCAACTACTTCAAGAAGTCGCCACCCTTGGGACAAGTCATCCCTCTTTGATGAATCACCTCCTTTCATAAAAGGTGTGATGGGAAGTTTACAAGGTATAACAGAACATACGTGGGGATGGAAAAATATCAATTTAAAAATGTAATATCATTCAATATTTGAGCAGAATCAAGCAGAAATAAATATGAAGAATGCAGCAGATTTATGAAGGATTGATAACGGATTTGTGAGGAAGAATAAGGGCAGTTGTAAGAGAGAGATTGATAGCAGTCTGTAAAGAAGTTTGAGCAGGTTTATCAGCAGACTGGAAAGAGGTCTATAGGAAGCAGATCTTCGAGCAAGTATGTAGACAGATTTATAGCAGAATTAAAGAGATCTATAGCAAATTTGTGAAGGAATTCAAAGGCAGATTTGTAAAGAAGAAATACATGATAGTGATCAAATTTGTGAGAAAGATTGGTGCATGATAATAATCAGATTTAAGAAAGAAGAAATATGTGTTTGAATCAGATTTGTGAGGACTGTGAAAAGATTTAGAGTTTGAATCAGATTTCTGAGGATTGGTTCAAAATTTAGAGTTTGGATCAGATTTGCGTGGAAGAAACTATATCAGCCATTGAAGATCTAATAGGTTGGAGCCTATCAATTAGAGGTTGGAGCCTCTTGCTAGGTTGAAGCTCAGCTGGTGTGGGGGTTGGAGCCTATCAAATAGAGGTTGGAGCCTCTTGCTGAGTTCGAGCTCAGTATGTGTAGAGATTGGAGACTTTAATAGTAGGTTGGAGCCTACCAAAAGAAGAAGATTAATAGATTAACATATATGTAAGCAATATTTTGCCATGGTTTTCTCCCACAAGGGTTTCAATGCAAATCGTGTGTTTTCTTTGTGTTCCTAATTGCTAGATCTTGCATAAGTGCAGTTGATGTAATTGATTAAGTTTTGATAAGTAAAATTTTGTAATATACTGATTCACCACCCCCCACCCCTCCTTTCAACAGAACCATGTGCTCATCAAATACTTCATCTATCAAGAGGTTGGTGCCTCATAGTGGAGAGGTTGGTGACTCATATTAAAAGAGGTTGGTGCCTCATATTAAAAGAGATTGATGTCTTATATTGAGTTGGTGCTCAAGTGTTGGAGATTGGTGTCTCCAAGCAGGTTGGTGCCTACCAAGTTTGTGAGAAATTTTTATAAGCAATATTTTGCCGTGGTTGTTACATCCCTTTTGTCTTGAACAAGATTATGGTAATGAAATTATGGTCGTTATGTTAGTTGTGATAAATTACTTTTCATGAGAATGTGAAATTGGGAAAAAGAATTTTTAATTTATATGTTGTAATAGCAAGTATGAATGATTTTCTTATATATGTGAAAAATGAATGTGTTGATGAGTTTATGTTTATATATATATATATGTCGAGAACGGTCTAACCCTAATTCTTTGTCAAGTGGTTGCAAGATTGCCAACACCTCGAGGGAAAGGCAAATATCATCAAGGAGAGGTCGTAGTTAATAAAGGACCAAAATTATCACCAAGCCACGAGTTGGTGTAAGATAGCAATATTGAAGTCGTAACCTTGGTTGAATATCTCACTTAATTAAATAATTATCAAAGCGAGTCAATTTAAATTGTGCATCATCGTATTTCTCTACAAGTCTTATGATAAATCTTATGCACACCTTGGGAAGCATTAATTTAAATATATATTTTAGTTAAAAATAAAGGCAACACCTTAAGCCGATGGATAAATATTAAGGTGAAAATAATAAATTTAGTTGGGTGTCGATAAAGTTGGGAGGTGGTAACTCCCGCCATCTTGCCACCACTCATGATTGAAACGTCCAAGAATCATACATGCAGTCACACGCACTGGACAAATCTTGGCTCGAGTAGATTTGTGTAGGTTTTTTCTCTTTTCTTCAGCATTCTCTTACTCTCTCTCTTTTCTTCATTATTCATTTTGGCTTGGGCTATCTTCTCATTCTCTTCGGCAATCACCTGAGACTCATTCCATTTTTCCATCGATTAACATTCTTAATTTATTCTCTCTCGGGCTTCACTCTTTACTTCCTCTGTTTTTGGCATCAGTTGTGAATAGCTTACATTTTCTCCTCATTGGCATAGTCTTTTGCAACCTTGACCCATCATTCTTCATTGGTTTTCTTGGAGCCGAACGTCATTCTATATGTTTCCTCATTCTGCTTCCTAAGACGTCAAGGCATTCGGCATTCTTGTGAAGTTCTCTATCACAGCAATCATTTAAACGACAGAGTAAATCAATATTTTGAAGCTGATCGCAGGGTTGTTGGAAGAAGACGTCAAGTGTACAGTCGAGTTTCTGACGACTTGCCAAGCACGTTTGTCTTAGTTTTGATTCCTCTTAGTCGTGCATAATTTATTGTCTCTTTAATCATTGATGGAAATGGAATATGATTGTCGAAACTTATCCTTGTTTACCATCAATCTAGAGAGCTATAAATTGGTGATTTACTGCAATACCTTTTACCTGTCGGGCAAGGTTACTGCTTTCTTTTGCTCTCGAAATGCCTGTGAGTTTATTCTGTTATTGCGTATTCAGATGGTTTCATTATGTTCTAATCCCTTTACCCAAACCTAGACAGATCCTTATACTCTTTTCTGTTTGGACTAAATAGAGCTTGAAAAATATTGAAAACTTTCCATTACAGTGGAAATACCATCTTTCACTTCTCTTGAAAGAAGGAATCAAGTTTATTACCTCTGTTTTGCAAGACAATAAATTTTGAGTGCGTCCTATGATCTCTTTCTCTTCTCAGTAAGTCTGAAATTGTATCTTATCTGATTGTAAATAAAGTGCTATAAGTTGAGTCTCTGAAATTATAAACATTTTTGGATTAAGAATTTAAAAGCCGAGCAAGGGTGAGAGTACTGATAGCACGAGATACGTGCTCATTATTGATAAAACCCTTGGCCAATGTTATAATGCTTAGATTAAGCATTTGTTAGCTATCAAGAACCAGATATATCCCTGGTCAGAATGGTCTTTCTAGTTAGGAGTACCCTATAGTGAAGGATCGACCAAGGTAGTATAGGTTCTTGACACCAGGCTCAAATGGCTTGATGGTATTTATATGATCCTTTACTAATTGCCTTGTGAAGGGTCGGGTTTCTTCAGTTGAAGAAACACGGGAGACCAATAGGTCTTTGGTTGGGCGGAAAAGCCCTTGATGATATTTCTTTTTCCCTTGAAGACAGAGTCATGTTCAAGCATTCCAACTTTCAAACTATACTTTCACGTAACTCTTTCTCTCTCTTAATTTCAGTTATATTTACTTTAACATGTTTATTTCATAGCTGTAATAAATGCTCTTTTCATTTCAAAAGTTAAGGAAAAGTTAGTTATTAATCAACTGTGGATTTGGTTATATAAACAGTTAATTGTTTCTTTTTCAGCTGAAATTGAAAAATAGTAGTTAGTTGATGAATTGTTTATGTAGTTATCAATCAGATTGTTTTTCTTTTCTGTTCATTATTGCAAAGGAAACTCTAGTAAGAAAACTAGTTAGTTACACTTCAGCTGAATCTGGTAGTTAGTTACCAATCTTAAACTATAGATTAGATAGAGAGTGTTATAGTGGTTTTCTCCCGAAAGGGTTTCCACGTAAATCTTGTGTTCCTCTTGTGTTATCATTTATTGATATTGTGTATTTGAAATTATTGTGGTTGTTTATTTGAAAATTATAAAAGATAGTCTTATATTGATTCACCCCCCTCCCCCTCTCAATATAAGCTTATGTTCATCACACAATGTTTCAATGGATCAATGTGTGCACACACCTATGCATGTGTGTGTGTGGCTGGCTGGCTGGCAGAGTGGGGGGGATTGGAGACTGGAGGGGTGTGTAGGTGTGGATGTGCATGTGTATGTGCAAGTGTGGATGTGTGTGGGCATGCACACACGTGTGTTAGGAAATTCAAGCTTTTACAAGTTCAATTATACATGGCATCAAAATTCAAGCTTAGACATTCACATCATGCATCAAATTCAAGGTTCAATTTTCATTGCTTCAAGCATATCAGCAAAAAAAAAATTGAAATTTTATTGTTCTTTAAAAAAAATCAAGGACATCTAAATATTCCCGAGATGGTTGAGGGGTGTATCCTTGAAAACCTAGTAGCCTGGTTGTCCCCCACCATCCCTTTGTTCCAAGGCCACAACAAGAGCCAAGGATACAAGGTTTTGGGGAGTTGGGGGTGAATAGGTGTCCTCATATAACTATGATGCAAAATAGTATTTTTGTGCGATCTTCTCCAATGGAATAACTTGTCATAAAATCTACAATATGCTCTTCATTTCTTGACACTAATATAACTAAATGATGCAAAGTTTTGTTTTTCTTAATTATACATTTCATTTTCTATTATCTAACCAAAGCGTATTGGGCGAATCTTATAATTGCATGCCCTAAATTAGTTCAATACATCTATTTGTCATTCTTAAAAGTGTCCATAAAGTACCAATGCTACTCAACCAAGATCAAGACCCACAAAGGACAATGCATCTATATTCTAAGTTACTTATTCTATAATGTATCTCTGAGTTCACCGCTAATTACTGCTTCTTATTAACTGTGTGTCAACTACTGCTAAAGTATACTTAAGAAAGTGAACAAATGCTAGATACAACTTGAAGAAACTAACTGCAACATAACTGATGTAATTAGTAGTGCTTGAAAGAAATTAGTTTAGGCTATTTCATTGTATTTCTAAGGCAGATACTACAAAGAAGGTTTTGTTTAACTTTGTTTCGGGTATGGCAAGTTCTGAGCACTTAAAATGTTCTGCACATACAATCTGTTGGGACCCTTTATTTTTCCTCTACACCTTAAAACTGAAATCCCAATTTGTCTTTGTTATATGAAAAGTAAGTTGCATATGTAAATATTTAAAACCTAACACAACGATGTAAAAATATTTTGCAGGGTCCTAGCTCCCAAGTACTGTAGGTGACTTCCTTAAGAGCGGTCAATCTATTCAGACAGTTATTAATGTGACACAAATAGTAGATTTTCTTCACACAGCTTCATAAAACCTATTACAATAAGCGTTTGAAAGTCATCTAATGCATCAAGATTGTGTGAGATAACAAATCATAAATGTTTTTCTATTGCTTTTAGTCAACTTTATGCACATATTGTTGCTTTCCAAGGATGGGGTTTGAACTTTGACAATCATTTATGTGATTCATAAAGAATAAAATCAAAGTAATTTTCATTTCTGAGAAGTTTACTCACCAAAAAAAGAAGAAAATACTTATAATTCCGAGCACCTACACAGTTGACCACCCAAACACAATGGTGGTCCATTTTCAAGATGCACCTTCCACCTGCAACTCCAGAGTAAAAGAGCAGTCAGAAACAATCCACACACCAGACTACAAAAATTACAAATATCAACTTCATGTATAAGTCATATCAGGAGAAATTTGTAACTACTTTCCCACTGACTGTTGGAAAATCAAGCCAAGCTGCAAGGCTGAATTGGAAGACTCACAACCATCAAAATGAAGTGACAAAAAATTTAAAAATGTAAAGTTCAACATTCCAAGTTCCACGAGGCATTATAAAGTGTATCAACAAAACAAAGAGGTATAAATGAAAGTTATACAACCAGATTGAAATGTGTCACCCAACAATATTATTTTAAATGAATGGATCTTTCTTGAGTTGGGTAAAGCATGGTGCAAAGCAGCTAAAGTATTTACTTACAAACAGAACAATGATGGCAGCGTGGAGGCTTCCACTGGTTGCACTTCTTACAGTATCTGACTCTTGAGTTTGAAGAATCATTTGGGAGTGTCTGTTGCTGAAAGACCAACTCAGCATGTGTTAATGGAATATCTTCTCCATTCTCTTCGTCTATCTTAGGTCTCCAATTTGGAGGAACATCGCCTGGATCAGTTACTACTACAGAAAAGTAACTCCATAATAACATCACCAGCTGCAAGCACATCGCATTTTTTAACATTCAGCTAGTTGTGCTAAAAAAATTATGTAATTCATTAAAATGCAAAAGGGCCAATCAATAGTAACTAAAAATCACATTGAAAGATTATGCAGGAATGAAAAACAGAAAAATATTTTACATTTATACAAAACCGGTTATAAAATAATTTGCTTCTGGACATAAAAACTATCACAAAATAAAAGCCAAGAAGGCTGATTCAACCAATTGCCAGCTCTGTACAAGAAGAAGACATGGAAAGAAAATAACCATAAATTTTTTCCAATCATCAGAAAAGAGGGTAGAGAAAAGGAGAAAGTGAAGTCAATTGTACAACAAAAGAAAAGATATATTTGTAGGAGAAGCTTAGGTTGTGTGTAATCACCTCCTTGACAGTGACAGATCCTTGGTTTGATTTCTCTATAGCCCATTACATATGGGCGAAGCAATGAATATTATTAGATGCCACAAAATGTAGTCTTACTGCAGACTCGTTGCATTTGGTGATTCTCTAGGTACTGAAAGCGAATTAAGACTTTGGTGATCATTGAGCAGGTCTATTCCAATGACAAAGTAGGATAAAGATGATATTTTTCAAAAATGATTTTTTTCTGGGTTAAATATCATAAATGTGTGTTCTAAAGTTTATTCCATGACAAAATATGTTCTTATTATTATTATGATAGTGATATCTAAAATTGACAGATATGTCATTTGAATAGATCAACTAGACTTCTTTATGTCATACTGCTATCCAGGACTCCAGTGCTATTGCTGCTCATAGACTAGTTAATGCAACTTGACAAGACTTGAAAACATTTGTATGCTTAAACAGAGGCATTATGTGAGAAACCCAGTAGTTTTCTCTGTTATTTTCAACTGATTATTCTCCCTGCCAGCTGTAACAAAAGTTTTGCCACAGAAAAATGAATATCCTGAATCGAGATTTGAATCCAAACATAGGTTATTATCACTTTTCAGGGGATTTTCAGCTTTGGACTGCAGTAGGACGAATTTAGGAGAAAATTTTCCACAGATTTGACTTCAACAGTAATAGCCTTGGATGACGCATTTACTTGGACAAAGATTTGCAGAGATTTTTGCAACAACTCTAGCAATTATCACCCAGAAATCTGAAGTAATCTAATTTAGCTACTCAGAATATGCCTAAAAAGTAAAAATAGATACAGAAATATCTTGCAATAATCCTTGCCTTTTTGTTCTTTGTATTGGACTTACGAATGCACACATACAATAGAGGTAACTACAAATTTAACTACTTATTGGGCATGCTCAACATACCCAATTGATCCTGAGAGCTTTCAGAAATCTGCCAATGTACTAGCAGATCACCAGTAACGCCCACGTCCTTTTCTCACTGCTGCTGCTGATGTGTAACAATGATGGCTGCTGGAGGTTTTTGTCTTAGGCACTAGTGGCTGAAGCTGCATCACTCTTAGAAGAAGGTTTTTGGTTTTTGATTTCAAAAGAAATCCCCATTTCTTCCCAGCACTGCTTATATTCTCCCTCTCATGCAATCCTCAAGTTACAGCAAACAGTTCCATAATTGGAGGTGACTAACTAACAAACAAGCCTCACAATTACTAACAGCTAAATGAGTTCACTTAACAAAAGTAGCAACCTGATTTTATTGAGTAGTGTTGATGTGTTTTTCGTGACCGCACCAAACAGCAGAATAAAGTTACCAACGGCTACTCTATTCCCTCTTGAACAAAGTATTCAGCATGCTAAGATTGCGAGAGAGTTCATGCTTTCAACTCCAAACAAAAGTAGCAAACAAGCCTCACAATTACTAACAGCTAAATGAGTTCACTTAACAAAAGTAGCAACCTGATTTTATTGAGTAGTGTTGATGTGTTTTTCGTGACTGCACCAAACAGCAGAATAAAGTTACCAACGGCTACTCTATTCCCTCTTGATCAAAGTATTCAGCATGCTAAGATTGCGAGAGAGTTCATGCTTTCAACTCCAAGGTTCCTTCTATGCAATGGATAGCCTCAGTTGGTTTGTTGTGATTTGCTGGTATCACGAGGGGACTTACACAATTGTTCGGCAGCAAACAGCAAACAACAGATTAAAGAGAAAGGGGATTTTCACGCAGTTCGACAGATTTAGCCTTGAGGGCATCTCAGTGCTTGAGGATGATTTTTAACGCTTGGGCCTTCATTATTTCTCCATCCAGATCTTCAAGGATTTTCCTGTCTTGGACTCAATCATTTTTTTCTTGCCACCTGCCTCCTTGAGTTGGATGTATATTGAGTCTTTGAGGAGAAATTTCAACACTTAGCTGTTTCTCTTAACATCTCCCTTCATGACTTGGGCGCAAATAGGACATCATGGAGGAGCTTCAACATGTAACTTTTCCTTCTTCCAAGCTTGTAACATCGTCTTGGAGTATTTGCTCCATCACCTCAAGTTATCATGTTTTGGTCCCGACGTTCACTCTGCAAAACAAGCAAAAGGAAGAGCATCAAAACACTTATAGAATAAATTCATTTCACTTACCTGATCTCTATGTTTTGGCTTCCAAGGTCTGATTGATCTATGGATCCAACAGAGTTCACCATTTTTCTCTAGCATACCCTTTTGCCTCCTTCATAACTTTTCACTATAGGCGCATTTAACACCTGTGAGCTGGGACGTATATCATCTCGATGTTTTCATCTTCTTACCTTAGCAATTTCATTCACCTATCTTGTCCACCTTCTCTTAGGAGCTTGATGTTTGAGTTCAACTTCATCTTGAGGGCGCGAATGAAGGCTTGAGCTTCCATTTTCTCTGACTTAGACAATTTTCTTACCCCTTCTCCTTCAAGAGCGCATTTGACCCTTTGTTGTTTTATTCTTCATCTTCGACGTCTTGGAGACTTTCATGTAACTTCATTCATCCAGTGCCTTGTTCCTTAAGTGTATTTGAGACCTGTTGCTAAGCGTATTTCCACCTTGTACTATGGAATTCGTGCCTTAGAAAAACCTTTCATGTATCCCCCCTTGGGCGCATTTAGGAGGTCATACTTCACATTTCATGCCTTAGGCAAATTTCAACCTCCTCTTCTTAGGGCGCATTTGGAGGGGTGTGAGGCAACTATCAATGCCTTAGATAAAATCTTCATCTCACTCCTTGATGGGCGCATTTAGGGTCCTCTCATGCCGATTTCAAACACTTAGAAAATATTTTCAAATAACTTCTCTAAGAGGGCGCATTTGCTAGGTAGCACTTCCATTCAAAAACACTTAGAAAAATTTCTAAGTCATTACACCTTGATGGGCGCATTTCACCCCTTTAGCTTCTATTTTTTTTTGTTACTTAGAAAATTTTCAAGCTTTCAAACCACCTTGGGAGCATTTCAAGGGGTCTCCTGCCAGTTTCCAATGCCTTAGACACTTTTCTCATCTCTCCTTCTTAGGTGGGCACATTTTGAAGGGTGAGCTTCCATTTCTCAATCACTTAGAATTTTCTTAGCTCCTCTCAAGACAGGGCACATTTGGAGGGTGGAGGAGGAATTTGTCAACACTTAGCAACTTTTTCCTTGCCTCACTTTACCTTGGGCGCATTTGGCTAGGTGAGGAGGAATTTTTTAACACTTAGTTGATTTCCTGAGCCTCCTTGAAGTTGGGCGCATTTGGAGGGGGCTACAGGAACTTTTCTACACTTAGAAATTTTCTCCATGACCTTGCAAGTTGGGAGCATTTAGAGGGTGGAGGAGGAATTTGTCAACACTTAGAAAAATTTTCCAAGCCTTCCATGTTGCTAGGGCGCATTTTAGACCCCATGCTTCCATTTCATCATGCCTTAGCAAAATTTCCTCAGCCTCCTTGAAGTTGGGCGCATTTGGGGTGGTCTACAGGAACTTTTCTCCACTTGAAAACTTTTTTCTCCACCCAATCTCCTCCTTGGGCGCATTTCATGGGGTCTACAAGAATTTTCATGTCTTACCATATTTTTCATGCCAGCCTCTTAACTTGGGCGCATTTGAAGGTATGCCCTGCCAGTTTCAGACTTAGACAACAATTTTCTACACCTCCTGCCTAGCTTTCTATTTTTAGTAAGTTCTAGTGCTCTTATGATCTCCATGGATTTTCAGCATTTTCAAGACCTGATTTTGGCTAACCCTGACCCTCATGATGTAACTGTCGTGTTCACACCTGTCATCTGTGCTAACCTGCTATTTATAGCCTGTTTCTGGAGGTGACTTGCTATTTATAGTAATTGCTTGATTTCAAAACTTTTGCAACTTTGTTTGACGTGAAATTTGCTCCATGGGGTCCTCGTGGGTTGCCTGACCTGTTCACACTGGTGGCCTTGTGCTGAACTGCTAACTATAGCCGGTTTCTGGAGTGACTTACTATAAATAGTAAGTGCTCAGATTGCCTTCAAACTTTACCAGTGGATTCCTTGAAAGATACCGATCGCAATGAGATACATCAGTTTTCGGAGATTCTGGCATTTGACCCTTCATTTTGGGCCCCGAAGCTAGAAACCCTAATTTGACTTGCATGTTGCTCAAATGACCTCAGTTTGACCCCGTTTTTGTTGCATGTTGCTCTGTTCGCGATACTGAAGTGTTGGGTGGCTGTCGGAGTGGTCCTGCTAAAAATAGTAAGTGTCTGAAAAGTGACCAACCGCTTGCTAGATGAGTTCGCATGTCACACTGCCTGAGAGATCTCACAAAACCCAGTAAACTGGACTGCATGCGAGCGCTAGCTAAAAATAGTAAGTTCATAAAAAGTGATCAACTTTGCTTGCATGTCACATCATCGCGTAGCTCTCGAAAAACCCATAAAGAATATCCAGACATGCATCAAAAAACCTTGCATGCAAACCCTAAAAATAGCCTTTGAAGTCAGAATTTGCTGAAGGTCAATATCTCAGCTTGCATGTTATATCGTTGCGAAGGTCTCGGAAAACCCAAAAAGAGTATCCAGACATGCATTGGAAAATCATAAATGCAAACCCTAGAAATGGCTCCTGAAGCCAGGACTGCTAAAAATAGCAAGTTGTTTGTTTGCGCTCAAAATTTGCAGGCAGATAGCTCAGGGTGTCCAGAATGCAGTGTAGCAGTTAGAATTTTCAACTACACTGAGAAAATACCCTAAATTGAGTACTTACTAAAAATAGTAAGTTGTCAGATTTCAGCGAAAATTTGATGGGAGCCTGCTGGAAACCTTATGATTGCAATGCCAAGCGTAAACTTCAATTCGCTCACTCAATTTGACTTCAAACTGACCTAAAGAATGAAAACCCTAATTTCTCAGACCTAGCCAACATTTCAACCCAAGCCTAAAAGACGGACACATCCCCGGAAGACAAGCAAAAGAGAGAGAGACAGCGGGAAAACCACAGCCAAAAGACGGGAACGAAGCAAAAATTAGGGGGTCCCCATTTTGAATGGGGTGATGTGTGAAAAGGTCACAACAAGTAGCTACCTAGCTAGCAAATCAAACCAACTGAATTATCCACCCCCTTCTAACTGTCAACCAGGACCTAGTTGATACTCAATCCAGTCTACTTGTTGACTAATTTAGAGCTATGGATCTAGTCTAGACAGGCACATTACACAAGTCCCCCATCCCCAAATTTGCTTGTCCTCAAGCAAGACTATGTTGGGTGATCTAGGATATCGACAGTATCCCAAGTAGCATCTTCCTAAGGCAAACCTTTCCACTAAGCCGAAATTTCAGTACATAGATGGTTGGGCAACTACTTCCCTTGAGTACCAAGTATCTACTTTAGCACTAATAACAACTTCCCCCCATCATCTAATGGTGGAAACTCAACTGATGATGTGACTTGCTTCCTCACTGCCTTCTTCAAACAGAACACATGGAAAATGTTGTGAATGTTGGTTCAACTAGTAGGGGATAACTCCAACTCAAAAACCACCTCACCCACACACTGTACAATACTATAGGGACCACAAAAACAAGGTTTTAGTTTTTCAGCCCCACTTTTTTTTGAAGTAGACTGCCTAAAGGGCTGTAACCAGAGAAAAACCATGTGTTCCACTTTGAAATGCCTCTCAGTGTAATGTCTATCAACATAAATTTTTTGCTGATTATATTTACACTAGTACTGATCACCTAAACCTGTCAAAACCTGCCTGCACTACTCAATAAAGTCTCCTATTGAGTGAACCCATGTTTCAACAATTGTCAACTTTGCTGAAGTTGGTGCATCATATCCATTTAGTGCCATGAAAGGGGACATCCCAATGGACATGTGGTAGGTTGTACTGTAGCAATACTCTCCTAGGTATAACCATCCCACCCAAGTTGACTGATAATCAGTCACAAAACTCTTCAAGTACTCTTCAACCCATTTGTTCACTATTTCAATTTGCCCATCCATCTAGGGGTGATAACTTGTATTGGGTGTCAATTTTGTTCCCATCAACTTGAATAATTGTTGCCAAAAGGCAATCATGAATCATGCATCTCTATCATTGGCCACAATGCGAGGTAATCCATGCAATTGAAAGACCTCCTTGAAAAAAGGCCTACTAGTTGCAAAGCTTTGAATTCCCTAGGAATGGATAAGTGTGCAAAAATCTCTTCAAAGACTATACCTTACTATTGTGAATATCCCTTAGCAACAAGACATGCCTTGTACTTGTCTAATGAACCATTAGGTTTGCATTTTACTTTATAAACCCATTTGCACCCAATGGGCTTTTTACCTAGAGGCAACTCAACCAACTCTCAAGTATGATTTTTCATCAATGCATCATATTCAACCTTCATAGCAATTTCCCATGCTAGTTTCTCTTGTGCCTCAAAAAACTTTTGTTATTCAAAAACCTAAAAAAGATCAGAAGATAGAGAAAAATGAATATACTTAACAGTTGAACAAATGATCATTTTTCCTTTTCTTTGAGGGCATTCATTAGTTTGAGGAAGTTCACCCACATGTACACCTTCCAAAGTGGAACAATACCATTTAGGTCTCTAATGTGTCTTAGATAAAAGCTACGAAAACAAGTTCTCAACTAGAGCCTTAGTTGGAGTGGAAACAACTTTGGCCCTACATCTCTACTAGACAAGAGGTGAAGAAGCAACCAAAGGTTAACTTACTAACCTAATGATCTGGAGGGTTCATGCTTCAAGGGTACCATAATACTAGATTCAAAATCTTCGCTAACTTCTTGCTGAACATATGAAAAATACAACTCTATCTCTTTTACATCAACATCTTGATTAACATTGTTAGCAATAGTATCAACTATCAACAACCCATATGCCTTAGATTGTTCACAATAACCAGTAAAGATATACCTAATACTTTCGGAATCTAGCTTATATATTTTATGTTCAGGAACTGAAGTTTGTTACCTCGAAAAGATGTAACCTCAAGTTTGTTATCGCTGCAAACTTCCTCCGGTGTGATTTTTTGCAAGGCTCTGCATGGACATCTATTCAAGATATAAACCACTCCCCAATACTGGTAAGGCACATTTCTATTATGCATCATGCACCATGCCATTTCCATGATAGTCCTATTATGCCTTTCAACCACTCCATTTTGCTACCAAGTATATGGTGCTATTAATTGGTGCTAAATACCTTCTTTTTTACAGAATCCCTTGAATTGACTAGAGGTGAATTCCCCACTATTATCGAACTATAGAGTCTTGATCTAACACCTTTAATTTGAGGGAGGCACCATAACAATCAAACTTCTTTTTTAAGAAGTAAACCCACATCTTTTTGTAGAAATCATCCACCAATTGTAGAAAATACCTTGAACCATTGATAGTGGGAGGCTTCCAAGAAGGCTCACAAAGATCTACATTAATGAGATCTAAAAGCCCCATACCACACCATGCAACTTTTGTAGGAAATGACTTCCTCTTCTACTTTCCAACCAAACACCCAGCTATGAACCAAATGGGCTCTACTAAGTTTGGCCAGATATTGAAGATTCAAGCGACCATATCCTTCATGCCAAAGAATACTAGTATTATCTTCAACAACTAAGGCATGCAAATTAGCTATAGTAGGATCAACGAGCTTATACAAGCCTCATTGCCTAATGCCTATGGCAAGAAATTTGTCTTGTTTCACATCTAATACGATACATTTCTTTCTACAAAATCTGACTTGAATGTTAGGGTACTTAGTAAGCTGACTAATAGATACTAAATTCTTGTTCGTGGCAAGAACATGTAAGACACTACTTACTAAAAATTTGAGAGAATCATTTAATACAACTCTAACATCTCCTATCCCTTTGACCACATGTGATCTACTATCACCAAGTGAAGTTGTATCTTTATGACTAGAATCAGCAATAAGCTTTATATACCAGTCCTTGTGTGTGAAGTGTCAAGATGCTCCCAAATCAAAGAACTAGTATCTACTATCAATACTATCTGAAAGAGATGCCATTGGAGAAAACTCATCATCTACACCATGCTCTTCCTCTACAAGGGCCACATTAGCTTCACCATGCTTCTTCCAAGATAGATTGTACAGCCCTTTTCCTACATTTCTTTTAAACACATCCAAATTTGGGACAATAAAAGCATTTCACTTTTTTCTTGGATTGCATGGAAGAAGTGTTACCAAAAGAATTTTGAGGTTTGTTGACAAAAAGCTTTGAGGTTTGCCACTCCCAAATGTAGATTCCCCTATCTATTGTTGTTTTCACTCCTACAATAGATTTTGACTCACCTTATCAAAATTCAAAGTCTGAGTTTCAACCAAAGGTTTTAGTGATTTCACAAAAGTCTCATAGGAAGGTAGTAGGTTATTAATCATCAATGCAACCATGTCCCCATTGTCTACTACTTTGTTGATACAATAAATTAATCACTAAGATCCTTGATTTTTAGATGTTCTAAGTTCTAACAATGACCCACCTTCATGCAGTTTTGTAGTAAACAACAAATTATTCAAATACAAGACCCAAGTTTTTTTAAAGACTTGATACTTTTTTTGAGATTATCCCATAGCGTAAGTGTAGATGTGACATTCCAAACTTTGAGGATTAAATCCTCAAATCCAGTCAACTTGAGTACATTTAGGACTTCCCAATGACACTTGTCAAAATCGCATGTGTTGGTTGCTAACCTAGTTTTGATCCCTAGGATAATTCCATCATACATTCTATACTCAACGATCATGAGTATTTTGTGACTCCAAATATTACAATTTTACCAATGAGTTTTTGTGCCTCAAGCAATACTAAATTTTGAATATTTGTCATTATCCCAAAAAAAAGACTTTTCCTAGAACCATCACAACCCTTTTATATTTCACCTAGAAAACTTTCCTAAAAAAATTTAAATATGATCCTAAAAAATTAGAAATATGATCTTTTAAATTTTTCAAACCCTTAATAAATATGAAAAACCCCAAATATTTTGAAACCCTACTTTGTATATTTTGCATATTCCTTCAAATTTGAACCCCCTCGACCCAGCCACCCCTCCCGCACCTCAAACTGAAATTTGTCTAAAAAAAAAAGAGGGAATTTTAAACAAGAAAAATATATCCAAAAATAAAATGCTTGAAATGCCATGCCTAGCTGCAAATCCCATTACTTTTAACTCTGAAATATACATGTTTCGCATGCCCTAGTCATGTGCCCTGCACTAGCTGATTTTCAGCACCAAAAAACAATCAATTTCAGCTGCACAACCTCTTTCCTGAGCCACAATTTTTTAAAAACCTTTAATTTTCACATCCCAACAACCTACAGTCAGCCAATACCACTAAAAAAGAGCCCGCAATTTTTATTTTTGTAGGCATTGTTTTTAAGCTGTGATTCTATAGATTTTTTTACTAAAAAAACCTCACAACTTTCTACCTTTTTAACCCACCAATTTTTGTAGAAAAGCTGCCCATGATTTTCACAAGAAACTACCCACCATTCTATCGATTTCTAGCCACAACTATGCCCCAACTGACCTTGCGACTTCATCCAACAATCACAACCTCTTCCCAACTTTCTTTGCATCATCGAACGCTAATTTGTAACCCTGATCTGAAACCTAGTTGTCTGATACCAATATTTGTAAATGCAAAGAAATGAGATAATAGAAATTGGCTAGAATGACTTACTCCACAAAGAGTGGTTGCAACATTATATAGAATTAGAAAAGTACTATTACAATTAACATATTAAAAGATAGTACAACAAGCTCATTAAGAGCTGCAATAAGTACAACTACTACAACAACCTTATTAAAGGACCTACACCTAATCACACTTATTATGTTATTATACTAATATATACATATACAAATAAAATGAAATTCTAAAATTGAAATCTGAAATTTTGAATAATATCAATAATATATTTCATGTAACTGGAATTTCTATAGTATATCAAATTATGTAATAATTTATCACAATTTTGTTGCATAGTTAAAAAGTAATGCTTAACAAGAACCCATCTCTAATAACCATGAATGGTCCACTTAACACTCATTGTATCTAGGTGATGCTCACAAGCATGAAGCAACAGAATTTCCCAGGTCATCCATCCTAGCATTACTACAACTCAAGTGTGCTTCACCATGGAGTTCCCCTCATAATCAAGCTCACTTAGCTTGCTAACCCACTTGAAAACATTCAACAAATGTTGTGCCTTATAAACTATTCATTATAAAGCTCCATAGCAAGTAATTGTAATATTTGGAAAGAAAAAAGAACAAAACAACAATATTTGTAATATCCTCATAATACATTAGATTATAATATAATTTTCTTGAGAAAGCATTGATGCCAGTTCAGGACTATGAAGCTCAAGACCACTAATATGGACACTAAAGACCATGGATGTAATCTCTCACAAACATTCCCACTCACACCAATTCTACTCCAAAGTTTAAATGCTTATTAAAACTATTATCTTCCCCTACTTTGCCTTTCGTATGTGGCATAAACAATTTATAAAAATTTCATTCACTAAAATCTTCAACATAGGATTTTGAAAAATTATTACTCTATGGCAGTCATCCAACCTTTGTATTGCCTCTTGCTAGCCCTTCTAACACAAAATAATCCCAACGCATTCCTTTTCTTGTAGGATATAAATACTCCTATGTAATGATTTCCTATGGGCAACAAAATTTTAGGGTGGATTTATTTTCCATCTAAATTTAGGTATCAATTTCCTTGATGACAAAGGACAAGTCATGAACTTGATTCCAATTCTGATGAGGACCATAGAGCTGGCATTTAGTAAATGGTTTTTGAAAGCAGTCTTATTTTAGAACTTTCCTGATTTGCCACGAAAACTGGAGTTAATTACTGATACGCTCTGATCTGAGCTCAATCATCAAGCAAGTCGTAATTCCATTGAGACAGACTTTACAGCTTGTATTAGTGAAGCAACTCAAAACAAACTCTCACTCACTCAAGAGGTAAGCTTTATTTGTCATGGCAGAGATGCAGGGCAATTCAGAAAAAGGGAAACAGATTCAGGAAGGCTCAAGGGTGATCTGGAAACCCTAGGGCCCACAAACATTTGAAATACCAGCTACATCACCAGCATGTTCAGCTTCATCTGAACCTATTCTACTAAAATATGTCCATACAGACATGTTCAGCTGAACCCAAACCTGCCCAATAGAAGACAAACTGACAGACTCAAGCATCCCAAGAGAAGTCAGAATATTCCTTCTTTAACCTTATCACGATCTGTCAATGGGTTTTTGCGACTCACCAACATGAAGAGTAACAATGCTCTCTTCTAAGGGTAATACTTCCCCAATGCTCACTATTCCAGTTAAAACTTATGTTTCCACTAGGAATGTATAATCCAGCCTATCGCTAACTAGGGAATATTGGTTGCTAGACCGATCTGAGCCAATTAATTTCAATTCCATTAGTCTTGAAATTTCTAGAAAATTTAACCAACATGAAACAAAGTAACTTGATTTTATTTTGAAACTTACATAATGATTTGTCACTTCCATTGAAAATGGTACTGAAAAGCTAATTGAAATCTAAATCAATATTAATATCGACTTTGCCAAAGCACTATAAGTATCTTTTCAGGATCTACCAGATACTTATAGTGCTTTGGCCAAAGCCATGTTCATTGTAATAGATGGAATTTACCTAGCAAAATTATTTATATATTTCTCTACCATATGCTGTTTGTGGGACATTGCTTGTTCATGTTAGAAATGCATGTATATACATCAGGCTTGCACTGGGATTCCCTCCTACTTTTTATTTCCAGGTTGCTAGGTGCTCCATGTAGGGTCAGGTATTCTTCATGTTAGGAAGAATTTCGGGGAAGTGTAAGCTTCGTGGTTAGGCGGAAAAGCGCCTGAGCCATGTCCTTGTCTCTCGACTTGCGGATGACTGTGAGGGTCAGTGGTGGTCGGAGGCTATATTATTTATGTCCTCACATTGTTGTTGTATCATTATTTGTAATATTACTTTCAGTCTTTATATTTAGTTCATTCCATGGCATGAGAGCCTGAATTGTAATATTGTATATCAGATATTATGTGCATTTACTTGGATTATGCACTATATACATGAGGTTGTGTTATGTAATTTATTTACTTAATGATGTTGTATCATTTTTATTCCATACTTATGAGATATTTAGTTGTTGATTCAATTTTGTGAGATTAATTGGATCTCAATCCTTACAACAACTCTATCACACATATGCCAAGGTTGATGTATAACAAGGAAATTGAAAGATTGTGGTGTAACCAATAAATTGACAAGGTTTTAGTTTGACAAAGGGCAAGGGCAAAGACAAGGTTTTGATGCAACGAGGACATGGACAAACTTGCAGCACCAAGAGGGCTTTCAAACAAGATTGTGATGTAAATAAGGTGTGTCCAAGGTTGTGGTATAAGAAGGGTGTGGGGAGGGAGGGAGGTGTTAGCAAAAAGAGGACGTGGCCAAGGTTGTGACAAAGGCATGGACAAGGTCATGGCATATGGGAAAGGTCGTGACATAATAAGGACATGGACAACATCGTGGTGCAATGAGGACATGGACAAGATTGTTGCATGAAGAGGACGTGAACAAGCTTATGTCATGACAAGAACATGGGCAAGATTGTGTCGTAATGAGGACATCAAAGACACAAGCAACGTCATGGCATAACAAGGGCAAGGGAAAGGTTGTGGAAGTATGAAAGCATTGACAAGGTTGTGGCAAAATGAGGGCATGGACAAGGTCATGGCATATGGGAAAGGTTGTGACATAATAAGGACATGGACAACATCGTGGTGCAATGAGGACATGGACAAGATTGTTGCATGAAGAGGACGTGAACAAGCTTATGTCATGACAAGAACATGGGCAAGATTGTGTTGTAATGAGGACATCAAAGACACAAGCAACGTCATGGCATAACAAGGGCAAGGGAAAGGTTGTGGAACTATGAAAGCATTGACAAGGTTGTGGAGCAATGAGTGAAGGGATAAGATTGTAGACGGATGAGGTTGTGGAGCAATGAGGGCACAAACAAGGTTGTGGAGCAACAAGCAAATGGACGAGGTTGTGGTGCAACAGAGCATAGATGAGGTTGTATTGCAATGAGTGAATAGAGAAAAAGGTTGTGGTGTAATGAGAGTAGGACAAGGTAGTGTTGTAAAGAGGGCACAAGGCAAGGTCATGGAGCAATGAAGACATACACAAGGTTGTGGCATAATGAAGACGTACACAAGGTTGTGGCATAACGAAGAAATACACAAGATTCTGGCCATTGCAATCTGATCCATGTTTACAAATTTTAATAATGCCTCAACACTTACAGCATGATCCCATGTAGCTACTTACTGCTTAATTGTTTACAGCTCTGATTGTCCCGTGTAATTTTTTTAATTAGCACAGTGCATAATTTAGAATATTCTCCTGAAATAGAGGAGCAGCTATAGTTTAGGATTTGAAAGTTTAGCTATGGATAGAGAAGGGGTTAAAATTGTGCAATCACTGCTTAACCAAAAATTTACCAATGGCTATAAATCTGCATTCCATCTCTTTTACATTTCCTTTTAGATTTTACCTCCAGATTTATTAATTATAAAAATATCATAGTTGGAAAAAAATTCATAAAACCACCAGCCCACAAAAGAAATCCTCCTGAACATTTAAGCTGTAACTAATTACAAAAATTAGCTAAGCGGCTGAATGAGACCCTGCTGTTACCCTGTGGCCTTCAATTTACCACCCAAATGAAAGAAAAATAAATAACATAAATAGTAACAATAAACGAAAATTTGTCGTAAAAGACCAAAATGTTCAAGACAGATAGCTCACCAGACCATGAAAAAGCACCAATACAAGAAAAGAAGTTGCAGTTTCCAAGCCTCCGCTGACCAATTCCGGACCGTAATTGGCTATTACGACCGCGTAATATGTAACGCCCACGATCCCTAACACTAGCAATATCATCACAGACCCCAGCCCCCTCAGCACCGTGCAAAACTTAAACACGTTCCATGCCATCACAACTCCCGATTTATGCATAACAACAATCTTTACATAAATAAATATTCGAAACCTCAGCCTGACTCAGCTTATTAGACGTTTCGACAGAGGGTTTTTTAAACTCTTTAGGGTTTCACTGAATGCAGCGGAATCGGCCAGAGAAGAGCATATAAATTTCCAATTTCTCAGTCTAATTTTACTTGTGGTGTCGAAATGAATGTTTCAGTTGGGAATTGCACCCTCACAGACCAACAATCTTGCCAAGTGGCGACCGCCCCTTAAATTATTATTGGATGTATTTTCCCGTCTCGGCGAGGACTGGCATTTCGAGAGGGGGAAAGTATATCAACAAGAAATATTTGGGCATTTTTACTCAGCCTAAAAATTTTCATTTCTTACCATTGACTTTGACAGATCAATTAAAGTTGTTTGGTCCATTCGTCAATAGGAATTTTTCAATATTCCGCCTTCGACCGTTTTGTAAGAGAAGAGTTCTTAAAAGTTCAAAAGTAATCTGAAGTTGGTTTCTAGAAGTTCAGTTGGTTGGTGGTTGGTTTACGTAGGAAGATTTTAGAGACCGTAGACTTTTAGGTAGACAGATTTAGTAGTCCCTGCTTGCAGCAAGTTATTATTGCGTTCCACATATTTGATATTTCAATTAATCTCTATATTTTTAATTAATCAAATGGATTTTTTTAATAGTTTTGGATCATATGTTTATTTCAATTAACTTGTATTTCAAATGAAAGTTTTTTAATGATTTTGGATTATATTTATTTTATTATATGAAAATATAGTTTAATGAAATTTAAATAAGTATTATTATTGTTAATGTGAAGTTGTTAGATCTAATTCAATTTCTTCATTTATCTAACACAATCTATTTACAAAAGTAATATATGATCATGTTGTGGATGCTCATTTATTAATCTTTGACCTTCCATTGTTGTATAAATAGAGGGACTAAAATAATGAGACAATATAAGGTGTATATTCATTCAAAAATATTTGAATACAAGTACATTGTCTTGCAAAATAGCTATTTGTGTTTGTTAAGGCAATTTTCTTCACCAGCTCCTCCCAACACTTTAGCCTTCTTATACTAAAATTTGTTT
>VDFB02097794.1:87913-110984 GCA_007258455.2 Sequoia sempervirens
TATGAGGATCAGCCTGAGAAAGATTTTGATTTGGGTGTTTATCTTCCACTTGGTCCACTTTATGGGAGGGATTCCGTAGAGGTGCAGGTACCTCAGCAGCCGCTTCCACCACAGATCCCTATTCAGCACGATTTGGATGTTCTTCCAGATATGTCAGTTCCAGCTGATCCAGTAGAGGTTGTTCCTCTTGATTATGATATTGGTTCATCTACTCTACGACCTGAATGGTGGGCTTCGACGATTGGTGCTCTTCATGATGATGAGTTACTAGAGGGTAGATCTGCTCGGAATAAGAGCAAACAACATAATACAGTAAATTTTGCTCTTATGGCCAACCTTCATAGCATTTCAGAGCCTCAGACATATACAGAGGCTAAAGGCACACCTGAGTGGGAACAGGCTATGATAGCTGAACATCATAGTCTCATGTAGAATCACACTTGGGAGCTTTCAGATCTTTCGCATGGGAAGAAACCCATAGGCTGCAAATGGGTTTATAAGGTTAAGTATAAGGTTGATGGAACCCTTGACAAATACAAGGCTAGGTTGGTAGCCAAAGGGTTTTCACAACAAGAGGGCATTGACTTTGAGGAGACTTTTTCTCCTACAACCAAGATGAGTACCATTCGGCTTGTCCTCTCAATAGCAGCTTAGTTTGGATGGAAAGTCCATCAAATGGATGTAAAGAGTGCCTTCCTCATTGGTGATTTGCAGGAAGAAGTTTACATGACACAACCTCATGGTTTCAAGGTTGCTGGCAAAGAACACCAGGTATGCAAACTAGTAAAAGCACTCTATGGCCTTAAGCAGGCACCACGGGCTTGGTACATGAAGATTGATCAGTACCTTATTGATCATGGCCTTCAACGAAGTCCTTCTGACTCTAATCTGTATGTCAATCGAATTGGTGATGCTATCTTGTTCCTAGTTGTCTATGTTGATGACTTAATCATTACTGGCAGTTCAGATCATCTGATTGAGGAGATTAAATGTAATCTTAGTCAATCATTTGACATGACAGATTTGGGACTCCTCCATTATTGCCTTGGTATAGAGGTTTGGCAGTCTACTGGCAGTACCTTCATTTCACAATCGAAGTATGCCAAGAGCTTGTTGGACAAGTTCCGAATGACTGATTGCAAACCAGTATCTACACCTATGGAGAAAGGGCTGAAGTTATTAGCTCATTTGGATTCACCTGTGGCGAACGAATCGAAATTCAGGCAACTTGTGGGCAGCCTCATCTATCTCGCTACCACTAGACCTAACCTTAGCTTTGCATTGAGCTACATCTCTTGCTTCATGTCAGTCCCTAAAGCTGAACATTGGGTTGTAGCGAAGCGTGTGCTGAGATATGTGAAAGACACTTTTGACCTTGGCATTTTGTATGGGAGGTGCAGAGATCCAAGGCTGATTGGTTATACAGACTCAGATTGGGTAAGTTCTGTTGATGACAGGAAGTCTACTTCAGGGTATGTATTCAGTTTGGGTACAGGTGCAGTTACATGGACCAACAAGAAGCAGCAGGCAGTGGCTCTCTCCTCGACCGAAGCAGAATATTGAGGAGTTGTTAAAGCAGCTTGTGAGGCAGTTTGGCTTTGAAGGATGCTCACGGACATGCAAATGTCTCAAGCAGGACCTTCCCCCTTATATTGCGACAATCAAGGGGTGCTGAAACTTGCCAAGAATCCAATCTTCCATGAACGGACAAAGCATGTTGACCTTCATTGTCACTTCATTCGCCAGCTTGTTGAAGACGGATCCATAGCATTGCAGTATGTTCCGACAAAGGATTAGACTGTAAATATTCTCACCAAGTTTCTGAGCCCGGATAAGTTTGTTAGATTTAGGGGGCGTCTTGATGTAATTGATAGGTTAAGCATTAAGGGAGGGTATTAGAAATAGACGTAGTTTATGTTTAATGCTTCTCTATATTCTTTCAGTTATGTCAATAATCACGTATCCGTGATTCTCTCTTTTTCTTTCTGTTTTGTCAATAATCACGTAACCGTGATTATAGGATCTTGCCTTGTAAATCTACATATGTAAATCTTCTGCTTTTGGTTAATACAAATTGATTATTGCACATACATCGGTTTAGCTTCTGTAATATGAACAATAAACCACAAATAATCAGCACATCAGAAACACAGAGAACACCAAGATTTTTACGTGGAAACCCTGTTAGGGGAAAAACCGCGGTAGATATCAGTCCAGAATATTATACCCTATGAAAAGTATAAAGAAGAATAATGGGAATGCACATCCATTCAGGCACACTGCCTAGAGCTCACTGCTCAAATACAAGAGGGCTCACTGCCCAAGGAAGACACACTGTCTTATAGAAATTCGGATTAGATCCGCAGGGTATGAATTGAGAAAATAACTTTTACAAAAGCCTGATTACAGTTCTGGTTAAGCACATAAACACTCCTTCACATTTCACTCAAACTTCTTCACACTCTGCTTTGCAATCGAATGATTAGATCACTATTCGCACACTTGCTCTTCCTCTGCTCACACACACACTTTAACTTTGCACAAACAACCGTTCTTATATATCCGCAACATGGATTTACATCAACAATTTCGTCGGCCAAAATAGAATATGAAATATAAAACATATACACAATGTCGGCCCAAAATTTACCAGTAAATTTTCAATGCGAATCGAACACTGTCGACCACAATATAATGAAGACTTAAAACAATATCCTTGAGCACGCCAAAGATTCAAATTTTAATCTCCAAGGATCCACAACACGCTACAACCACCATGTCGGCCAAGAACATAAAAACCCGAACACACAAGAGAAAAATCATCGACCACGAGCACACCGATCAACACGGACGTGCAACAAAGATAGAATATGATCTAGAAGCATCCACAAGCACCATAAAACACCAGAGAATCATCCGCAACAAATGAACTTACAAAAATCACTTGATCTTCATTCAGGAACACAACCTGAAGTAGTAGAAAAACTGTCAGAATACAAATCTTCATAACTTGCTCACAACTTCACGCGGATCTCTGAAACTTGACGTGGATAATCTAGAGACATTCAGCATAAAACCCTTTAGTCCACAACAGCTGATCGTCACCGTACTGATCACACCGATAGACTGATCTTCACTTCTCCACTGACAACTTGTAGCACTTCTCATTACAATTTTCTCAAGATCCTCGACATATACAACTTACAATGCATCAGTGCTAATAGTGTTGACATCAATGACAACCACATATCAGCAACACAACCACAACATCCAATAGGGACGTCACCCTTGAAGAGACATGTCTTCATAACTGATGTCATACATCCGTTCTTGATTGTATTGGTTATACCATGAAATCAATATTGAATTAATCGATATTGAATGCATTTCCCCTTGATGTCGCTGTTTTGGGTGCTTTAATTTAAGTTGTTATTTGGTTGGTGGATGCGGGTATATGTGAAAGATAAGTTGTGTGTGTTAGGGAGAGTCCTAACTGCTTCTAATTAGTAGTCTTTAAACATGGGTGTAGCTGTGTGTTCTGTGTTTTTATGTGCAAGCCATGCCTTATTTAATCTACATATAGTGCATGGAGCATTTTGCAATAGGTCAGCATATATATTTGGCATGGGATGGTAATAATAATGTAGCATGTTTTGATGATTATAATTGTCTAATATCAAGATAATTCTAGAATTATATAATAATACCTAAATCTCTTCAATATATATATATATTTATGTGTGACTTTTGTTTGTTTTGTTTGTAGCATTGTTTGGGGGCATGACAGTCCTCCCCGCCCAAGATTGCTTGCCCTCAAGCAATCATAATCTAAGATGTGTAATTTTAAGATGTTGCTCCTTGTGGTGATGATATTAGCTTTGATAGGACTTGGAAGTTCTAACCCAAGTGAAGGTTATTTTGGTTATGAGGAGGGGGTGAATCAGTATTTCAAAGCTTTATAACTTAAAACCACATGAATCAGAAATTAAAGCAGACAACCAATTAGCTCAACCAAGCAGGCAAGTAGCTCAACCAGGCAAACAAATAGCTCAAGCAAGCAAGCAAGCAACCAACTCAAGCACAGAGGCAAGTAGCTCAACCAGGCAAACAAGTAGCTCAAGCAAGCAAGCAACCAACTCAAGCACACAGGCAAGTAGCTCAACCGGGCAAACAAGTAGTTCAAGCAAGCAAGCAACCAGCTCAAGCACACAGGCGAGTAGCTCAAACACCTTGATTTCAATGACAAAATACTCAACAACATGTCCATAATACATCCCAGATAGAAACAATATTGGTGCATTGCACACTACACCGTGGGTCCTATCCTTTTCTTCCGTCTTGTGCACAATTGGACAAATGGGAAGAGGATTCGATGCATCCCATACTACACTACGGGTCTGTCCTCAACCCCATAAGGTTAAGTATATAGTTTGACAACTGGGAGGGGTATTCGGTGCATCCCATACTACACCGCGAGTCTGCCTACCATCCCAAGGTCACCTAGTATACACATGAGTACACAATATACACCTGAAATTCACCGAATGCGGGTGTGCGCTGATTCTCAGAATGCAGGTATACGTGAGCAGCTACCTATAAAACCACCGTTTGCTTCCTTAGAAGGGTTTGAATGGTTGATTTCTAATTGGATAGTTGGTTTAAAGGTAACATCATCGACTTTGCGAAATTTTGGCAGGAACATGCTCTAATACCACTTGTAATGTCCCCTATTAGGAATGCCCTAAATTTGCCCTAAATCCTTAATTTTAAATGAACAAACGGGTTAGAGAATACCTTTCACCTGATTGAAGCCTTGCACACAAATTAGAAACCATTTACCACAATCACACTGATTAGCAAATTATAACCATTTACCACAATAATACTAATTAGCTGATTATCATAATTAAATATTAGTAAACTCAAGGCCAAATTACTAATCCAATCACAAAGCATTTAATATCCTTGGAGGGCTCAACCATTGGAGAGCATGGGAGAACATGACACGATGGGGTGCCTAGGACCCTTTCTACCCTAGGCCCAAGAGCGGCTGTCTTGGCCTCTACCTAGGAGGTGTCCCCCCCGTCTTGTCAATCATTTCCCTCTCTCTATGATTTGATCTCTTGTGCTGATTCACCATGATGGAGGAGTGAGATTACAGCAAGTGCCTTGGAAAATGCCATCTCTCCTAGGCCCAAAGGCAGTACCATTTGAGACAAAGGCAGTACCATTTGAGGCAAAGACAAGTACCCCTTTGGCCTTCTTGGGACTACTTGGTCCCCCATTATAGAACACACTGGTTCTCCCTTATAGGACAAATTGGTCCTCCATTATAGGACACTAGGTCCTCTATTATAGAACACATTGGTTCTCCATTATAGGTTAGTCGGTCCTCCATTATAGAACACATAGGCTCTCCATTATAGGACACTTGGCCCTTGATTATAGAACACATAGGCTCTCCATTATAAGACACTCCGCCCTCCATTATAGAACACATAGGCTCTCCATTGTAGGACACCCGGCCCTCCATTATAGAACACATAGGCTCTCCATTATAGGACACTCGGTCCTCCATTATAGAACACATAGGCTCTCCATTATAGGACACTTGGTCCTCCATTATAGAGGTGGCATACCCAGGAGAGTGCCCCATTGCTATTCCCGTTTGTAATCTCCCTTCTTCTATCATGGTGCAAATCCATATGCATAATAACTGATTAAATTCATGTTGCAAATAATCACATCAGCAATCCATGATGCTGCCATAAGATAGAAATGATAATATGCATGAATCATACACTTACACAATACACTACAATCCTATATAAATATCCTATCACAATAATTATAAAATAATTCTGAACTTATAAAGTAACTCAAATAATTCTGAACTCATAATTCTGAAACCATAATAATTTCTGAAATCATAAATTAAATTATACTGACTGCAAGAATATGCTGATCGCTGCTCTTTTTCCTTATTCCTAATCCCATGCCTTTCCCAGCCCTGTTGTTTATATCTTTATATCCTTTATGCTGATTGGAGGATCATGTCCTTTAAGGAGGAGACATCACCCTTGAAGAGACATGTCTTCATAACCCTTAATTAATCATATGCGATCTGCTGCCTTCAATTAGTAATTACCACTCTTTCCTTAATCAATTGATATCGAATGCATTTCCATGATCGCTGTTTAAGGTGCTTTAAGTGGTTCTTATTGGCTTGTCAGATCTGGGCCCCACCTTATGTGAATTGTTGTATGTTAGGGAGAGTCTAACCGCTTCCTTAATTAATAGTCTTTATAACTGCTATAGTTATTAACTAATATTATTCTGTATTTTATATGTATATTATACTATATTCATCTAATATAGTGCATGCTTATTTTTATATCAGTCTTATATTATTATATATATATTTAACATAGGATGATGATAATAATAATAATATTTTGATGATTATAATTATAATATTATCTCAGGATAATTATAATTATAATAATATTAAATCTCTTTATATATATATATATATTTATATGTGTTTTATTTATTTTAATTTTCATACTTGTCATTTCAGGGGCGTGACAGTGTTGCCCTTCATAATCTGAAAATTGTCTTATTTTAGAAGGTTGACCACCATTGATGAAAACTCTTCATGCTTTCTACATTATGCTTAAATCTTTAATTTAAACATAGATCTCTCTAATTCGATCTTCCAAATATCCAATAGTGTATAATGGATAGCCTTTTAATGGTTAACTTCTTATAACGGGCCATTTCTCTTTGCCTTGATATTAATGACTTCATTTATAACACTGTGCCTTTGACATCAATGACAACATTTCCATCAATCTCCCCCTTTGTCTTTGATGGCAACACAAGCATAATTCTTTCCTTTTGCATTGCTCCCCCTTTCTTTATCTCTCCCCCTTTGACATCAATGGCAAAGGGACACTTAGTATACCACTTTCCTTTATGATATGTTTCTCTTCTTTATGATGTGATTCTTCCTCTTTTCTATGATGCTTCACCTGTCTATAAGGCTCCCTCTTTCATGGGCTTCCCTTTGCTCTAATTCTCTTCCTTTGTCTCTTTGTCTCTTGGGGTATGTTTTCTCTATAGCTGTCCAAAATTTGGATGATCTTCTCAGTTTTAACAAATCAGGAACTTGT
Organism: Sequoia sempervirens; assembly: GCA_007258455.2. Taxonomy (NCBI): domain Eukaryota; kingdom Viridiplantae; phylum Streptophyta; class Pinopsida; order Cupressales; family Cupressaceae; genus Sequoia; species Sequoia sempervirens. The sequence goes on from VDFB02097794.1 coordinate 95,089, forward strand.
TTTGCTATCCATCATTCACTATGCATCTTACAAAATGAAAAATGCTTTCAACTCTTCACAAAGAATATCCCCCTTTCTGTCATGCTTCCACTTGACATTAATGGCATCATTCTTCCATTCTATAACTCTCTCTTCTTGAAACTTTCTTTTTGATATCAGTGGTAAGAAATCTTCATCTATCTCTGTTTTTTCTCATCCACAGAGCTGTAGCTTTCAATCCTTCTATAATTCTCCATCTTTTTACTATAACCTCTGTGACTTTTCACATTGTCATCAACTGCTTTGTGACATTTTGTCATTCATACATGATCTTTCCTATTTGTGTATCACTCATATTATAACCTTCCTCTTCAATGTACTATGAAAAGTTCATTATCCCTGATTTGAAGACTATTGCCATTCTCAATGTGTCATCCTTCTTATGCCTTTGATGACTACATTGTCACCATTCCCACTGTACCTTGTCTTTCAAAAATGCTGCCATGCATCATTTGTCAACCATTCTGTCATACATGCTTTGAACTATACTTTACTGGATTGTATATGATTTTTACATCTTCTGTTTTTAACCTCCATCATCCCAAGAACATAACTCAATGATCTTGTTGTATTCTTAGCCATTCTTTAGTCTCTCTTTCTTTCTTCCAATCATATCTTTTCTTTTCTCTACTAATTCTTCCCTTTTGATCAATGACAATAGAATGCTCATATAGAATATGTCTTAGCTGTTTTATCTTGAATTGTCTTCTTCATGGAGCTAAAAGATAATGCATTGGTTAGCTCCCCTTGAACTCATACTTCTCCTCATGTTTGTGCAAGAAGTGCATTTTGTACAATCATAAATTCTTCTTTCTTCTCATTATCTTGCGCTTGTTTCCTTCTCCATACTTTTGTATTTTCTTCCTTTTGCTTATTCATGGCTTCCACTTTCTTGTTCTGCTTAGGGTATTCCACAACATTACTCCTACAGGATCGTGCCATATGCCCATAGTTGTTTGTAATATCCCCAAATAGGGATAGTAGAAAAATAACAATATTTTCAAAACTAGGGCACAAAAAAATCTGAAACTTAATTTGCATATACGAATTTAAATAACAAACTCAGATTTACAATCAAATTATTGATCTGATTTTTCTGAAGTTTATGAGTATTATTGAACTTAGGAAAAATATAGGAAATCCTTTTATTTCTGCCCAAAAAGTTTAGAAATGCATTACAATGATTTTTCTTTTATTTTTCTGAGATAAAACTAAAATGGATATGCAGATTTAAACATAAAATACCTCAGACCTTGATCAAACCCTAGCCATCTTCAAATATGGCGTCAACTTATAAAATAAATCAGCGCTAGGTCTGATTTTTTGTTGCCGTCCTCAAGAATGCTCAGAAATATGAAATACCATGCTGAAGTTACTCCAAATTTGAACCTTCAACTTTGAAGTTATCTCCAATTTGGCCTCCAAACTTGATAGACAATTGCAGCCCTGAAAATTGATGTGCTAGGGTTTCACAAACCAAAGTTCTTCCACCGAAACACACCCTTTTGACTAGGGGGAGTCCGTATGTATCTCTAAAACCAGGGATACTCAAGGGTTTCAGACCTTAAGCCAAGTTGCAGCAGCAATAAACAAAAAAATCACAACATAATGAGCTCTAAAAGACCCCTAGAGAGTTTTATGATATCTCCCAAAGAGATGCATTAATCTCAACCCTTGATTCACCACCTCTTAATCCAATGCTCCACATTGAAACCCTAAAAGTTGAACCAATAAGCTCCTAGAAAACCCGTCCCCTTTGCCTTTTTATCACATGCTTTTTAAAATCACTTAAAGTACATGAAAGAGGGACAACTTAAGTCTTTTGGCTAGGAGTTACTTAAGTTGCCTAAAATGACACGCCCACAACTTAAAATGACAAGTTCACTTAAGTTGCATAAAAAGATGTGCACACAACTTAAGAATATAATATAATACAAACCAAAGACTCCATACTTACCCAATAATGCTCTACGCCCTCTTCCTCTTGGGTAATCCAAGGAAAGGACAGCCAATGTGCTGCTAATCCTCATGATTTGAGTTGGGGACATTACATTGTTGCACTTGTAGCACACAACATTGTAGTCCACTAAATGACCTAAGGAATTATAGTTTCTTCTTGAAGACTCATAAGCACCTCTAATTGTGTTCCAACCATCATTTCTTGCTCGTGTTCTACAATCTCTTGCCTTATGACCAAAATGGTTGCATTTATAACATATGATGTCATCCTTTCTATTTGGCAACCCATAACTTCTTTTCTTAATCCAACCATTGTTTCTTGTATGTGTCCAACAATCTATTGCTTTGTAACCAAAATTATTACATGAATAGCAATAACCATAAAATGAATATTGAGATTTGTTCATTTGCGCTTGCCTTGGAGGATATGATCTTGTGAATTTCTTCTTGTTGTCTCTATGAGGAACATTAGTTTTCGGCGGGACATTGTTTTCTTTCCTCGTCTTGTTCACATTATTGATGGAACTCTTGAGAATATTTGCATAGCCTTTTGGTTTTTCCTCATTTCCTTTCTTTGGTGGCTCATTTGAAAGTTGATCCGTCTTTGAACTTTTCCCTTCTTCAAATCCAACCCCACCATTGTCACATGTGGGCTTTTGGTCATTTATGATTTTATCCAAAATTTCTGAGCTTTTCACATTCTTCAAATTTCAATTTAATTGCGCCATGGTCCTTTCTAACTCCTTAGTGTATAGTCTCAAAATCTAAATTTTCACAATTCTCTTCCCTTTCCTTTAACTGGTTTTTCATTCCTTCCTCGATCCTTTTTGCCTCTTCACACTTAACTTTCAGATCTAGGATGATTTTCTGGTCTTCTTCCTCATTCCTTTTTGCTTCTTCATATTGTACTTTTATGTCCATGATTGTCTTCTCGGCATCTTCAAGGGCTTGTGATATCTTTGTTTTGGATTCACATTCTTCTTGAATTTTTGATTTTAGACATGCATTTCTTCTTTTAAGTGAATGAATCTCATCTTTTGCTAAGTGAATTTCTTCCTCAAGATTCACTTCTTCATCATCCTCATTCTTCTCATTTTCCACATTCCTTTTATCCTCTATTGCCATGAATAGTATCTCATCTTGATCTCCGTAAAATTCATCATTGCTTTCTTCTGATCCATCATCATATTCATTGGAGTAAAGGCTCCTCTTTTGCCTTAGGAAGTTATTGTTTCTCTCAAATTGGTTGTGATAATAGCTCTTGCTTGGTTGTTGATATCCTCTTCCTCTGGTCATAGTGTAATTTTCTTCATTGTTGCTGTTCTCCATCTTCCCCTGCGGACACTTAGGAGCAAAATGTCCTAGTCTACTACAATTAAAACATACAATAGAAGACTTTCCCGTGCCCTTCTTCAGCCTCCTCATGAAGTGAGCTTCTTCTTCGTCTATCTCGCCAAATTCATCATTAGGTTCATGTACCTTGTCCTTTCCTTTTTGAGTACCTTGAAAGCTACCTCACTCTTTGATGGTTTATCTTCAATCCTCATTTCGTAGGCAGTTAGGAAGCCATGCAAATCATCCTTGGTCAATTTATCCAACTCTCTCATTTCTTCAATTGCTGATATTTTAGAATCAAACCTCATAGGTAGAGATCTCAATATCTTTTGTACAATATTTGTCTTATCGATCTTCTCAACAAGTCCCACCATGGTGTTAACAATTTCGTCAACCCGAAAAAAGCATTCAGCTATGTTATCTTCTTCTTTCATTCTAAGGCTTTCAAATCTTGCCTTGTGAGTTTGAAGCTTAGCCTTTTTCACTTTTGCATCCCCTTCATAAATACTATTTAGCTTATCCCATATTTCCTTTGCGGTTTTGCAATGCATTACTTTTATGAATTCAGATTCTCCCAATGCATATAATATGGCATTCATGGCTTTTGAATTGTTTTCACTTTCTCTTTTAGCATCTTTGTCCGTAAGATGTGTCATAGGTATAGTATATCCATCTTCCACAGATTGACAGATATCATATCCCAAAGCACTAAGATATGTCTTAATTCTTTAGCTCCAAAAGGCATAATTAGTTCCATCAAACAATGGTGCCCTGTTTGATGAGAATCCATAATTTTCTCGTTTGACCATTAGGGCTCTCCTCGAATGTACTTTCTAGTGGTTAGGCTATATTTGAATAAACCGCTCTTATACCAATTGATGAGCACACAGTTATATTGAGAGGAGGGGGGGTGAATCAGTATATTGCAAAATTTTACTTATCAATCAAAACTTAATCTATCACATCAACTACACATGCAAGATCTAGCAATTAGGAACACAAAGAGAACACACGATTTACGTGGAAACCCTTGCAGGAGAAAGCCATGGAAAAATATTGCATATATATATATATATATATTAATCTTCTTCTTCTTGTAGGCTCCATCCTACTATTAAAGTCTCCAATCTCTACACAAACTGAGCTCAAACTCAGCAAGAGACTCCAACCTCTATTTGATAGGCTCTAACCTATTGGAGGCTCCAACCCTCACACCAAGATTCAACCCAGCAAGAAGCTCCAACTACTAATTGATAGGCTCCAACCTATTAGATCTTCAATGGCTGATATAGTTTTTTCCACACAAATCTGATCCAAACTCTAAATCTTTTCACAATCCTCACAAATCTGATTCAAACTCCAAATCTTTTCATAGTCCTCATAAATTTGATTCAAACACAGATTTCTTCCTTCTTAAATTTGATTATAATCATGCACCAATCTATCTCACAAATTTGATCACTATCATATATTTCTTCTTTACAAATCTGCCTTCGAATTCCTTCCCAAATCTGCTATAGATCTCTTTAATTCTGCTATAAATCTATTTACATACTTGCTTGAAGATCTGCTTCCTATAGACCTCTTTCAGGTCTGCTCATAAACTTGCTCAAACTACTTTACAAACTGCTATCAATCTCCCTCTCACAACTGCCCTTATTCTTCCTCACAAATTTGTTATCAATCCTTCATAAGTCTGCTACATTCTTCATATTTATTTCTGCTTGATTCTGCTCAAATATTGAATGATATTACATTTTTAAATTGATATTTTTTCATCTCCACTTGTTCTTTTATACCTCGTAAACTCCCCATCGCACCTTTTATGAAAGGAGGTGATTCATCAAAGAGAGACGACTTGTCCCAAGGGTGGTGACTTCTTGAAGTAGTCAGCCTTCTTAATACAAATAAACTTATTTAATTCCAGCAACTAACTTGCTGCCCATAGTAAAGATATTAAATATTGTTGTCCTTGTTAAGCACTGCATCTCTTCATACATAATCGTTGCTCTTGGTAATTAATTGCTGCCATCTTCTATTTATCCTTAATATCTTTTATTCTTATTTTCATAGAGGTTGGCCCTAGTGCTTATCATAAAGGAGTCGGCCAGCATCTTATTCAAATATTTAAACTAAATATTTTCCTTAAAATGTATCTTTTCCAGCCATTCAAAATAATCAATATTTCATTGTTTGGAATTATTAAATCGGCAAGCTTTGGACTGAGGATAACTTTGATTATTTGTGTAGCCCTTCATAATCTGAAAATTGTCTAATTTTAGAAGGTTGACCAACATTAATGAAAACTCTTCACGCTTTCTCCATTATGTTTAAATCTTTAATTTAAACATAGATCTCTCTAAATCGATCTTCCAAATATCCAATAGTGTATAACGGATAGTCTCTTAATGGTTAACTTCTTATAACGGGCCATTTCTCTTTGCCTTGGTATTAATGACTTCATCTATGACACTGTGCTTTTGACATCAATGACTACCTTTGACATCAATGACAACATTTCCAACAGAATTTGTTCTCCTTGATAACCCTCCTTCAAAATCTGCCTTTGAATGATCTTCAATTAATGAAATAATTTATTTTCTCACAAATCTGCTGGTGTGTATATGGTTTATCAATCTATCTTCCACACTCTTCTCCACATTCCACAACCTCTATTTATACTTCCACCAAGGGAAGTGACTTCTTGAATGGATACATCATTTTACAAAGGGAGGCAACTTCCTAATTTATATGCACCTTTTTATACCCAAATTTGGGTGCTCCATTAGGGGGTCGGCCCCTATAAACAAAATACATTTATTTAAATTTTAACTTCTAAAACATGGGCACCACTATTGGGGGCGGGTGCGGGGTGTGTGGGGGGGTTGGCCCAATAAAAAATAATTTAATTTAATTTTTAAGACTCAAGACGAGGGCCCTAAATTTAGAGGAAGTTGGCCAGCATAGGTATGACTTCAAATTTGTTTTATTGCTGTCTTGAGGAGATAAAGACTGCCCTTGAAATAAGGTGAATTTGTAATGTTCCTTACCTAGTTTTGCCTTGGAACTTGCTTGCTTAGGGTTAGGATTGGTCAATTGGAAAACTCTAGGGTGGGATATTCTTGGCTGATCACCTGCATCCACAAAGTGAGTAATATTCCCACATATACATATGCTCATTAGCATTTATATCTAGGTATCCAAATACAAGCTAAGTCACCATATTCGATCGAATTTCAACATGAAATTCGAAATTCGTCGAATTTCAAAACAAGTGTTGAAATTCGTTCATATTCGAACAAATTCGTCGGTCAAATATGGGCGTTGAAAAATATTATAAAACGATTGATTTATTAGGGTTTTTTAGGGTTTATTCGTTATAAAATTGACGGCATTTCTTCTGCAACTCCCGCAAGTCACCGAGCTCGACGTATCCAACATCAACTGCGGACGGCGTTTCTTCTGCAACTCCCGCAAATCACCCAATTTCAGCCTGTGCGTGACAAATACTCTCGTACTGGACTTCACCATCCGGCGCAAGGCAGCCTGTGTCGTGGCTTCGTCGGGGACGATAATGGAAAGGGGTTTCGGGAAAAGCCTGAAATTTAATAACAAAATTAAAAGTGAAAGCAAACCGAAAATTTAATACTTCTAATCTGATTTATTTTTGTTTTTTATTCACAATGTTTTAATATTTTAAAATAAATAAATAAAACTTTTACTATATTAATTTATTATTTAATATATAATTTAATTTATTAATTATGTATATATTAATAATATTTAAAATTTAAATTATATTTTGAAACATATTTATTATTTATTTTGCTTTGTATTTATTATTATTTATATATGAATAATATTTAAAATTTAAATTATATTTTTAAATATATTTATTATTTATTAACTTTATTAATATATTTAAGCATATTAGTATATCAATATTATTTTTTAATTATTTTAAGTATATTATTTATATTTTAAAAAAATCAAAATTATATAAGTCGAATTTAATTCGAATTTTTTACTTTTCGAATTTTTCCCTTGTCGAATTTCATTCGAATTTCAATGTTGCCGAATTCGAATTCGAATTCGAACGCGGTGACTTAGAATACAAGTATAATCATTATTGCAATCATTAAGACACATGAGGAGTGGCATGGGTAGATCCGCTCGAAGCCCTTTTGCCTAGTCCAAAGGTTGTAACCTACAACCCTCCCTTCTTAGCGACTTGTACTTGCTTTCTCTACCCGCATGGGTAGATCTGCCCGAAGTCCTTTGCTAAGTTCAAAGGGTTGTAATCTACAACCTTCCCTTCTAGGTGGCTTGTACTTGCTTTCTCCACCCATGGCATCACCTCGGAAAACACATGACCTACTGGGGGAAGCCAATGGAGCTTATAAGTGGCCTAGGCCTACCACCCCTCCATGGTCGTAGTGGATCTTGGGTGGGACCCCTACCCCTCCATGGCCCAACCCATGCCTTGGGACTGGGCCGAACCTTAAGTGGTCTCTCCAACCCTCCATGGCCCATCCCTGCCTTCGGTTTTGGGGGCGGACTTGAGTGGGGTTTTTAGGCACCACTTTTCTTAGGCCCTTCCTCCCTAGTAGGCTTACAAGCACTTAGAAGACAATCTTTGATCACACACGATGTATACACTTATTGATTCATGACAATTTATCTCATAGATCATTATAAATGCAATAATCGTAATGAAGGAACTATAATCTAATTACTGGATTAATTGTAGCAATGATATTAAAGGATCTTTAGTACTGGTAATCAAACATAAGCACATTTGTCAAATAACCAAATCAAGGTTAATGAATAAACATACATCTACAGTATAAAGAAATAGCATATGGACGTAAACAACAACATTGAGGCAAGGCAAGGCTCAGAGCAGATCAGAATGAAGTTTATAGCGATCCTATGGAAGTGAGCAATAGTATGGGGCAGATGAGGCATTCGGATCAGTCAGGATGGAATTCGCCCCTGTACTAAGGCTTGATTTCTTTGGTCTGGGTTGCTGAGTTAGATCAGATTTGCACTGTATGTGATGGGCCAGGAGGATCATGGTGTTGCAGAAATCTGGTCGGGTTTAGAGACATAGATTACACAGGCAGAAATCGTAGTATCATCTTTTCAGCATATAGGCAATCACAGTCAGAAATCATTCATTAAACATATATCTGGTTACTAGATATCAAACGGCTAAGTGGGGAGATCCCTCACCTGATTCGCTGGATCTTATATGCACTCTGCATCCTTACTCCTATCTCTCTGCATTCATTATGCCTCATGATCGGCCCTCACAACCTCCATTTCTATGTTATGAGTAATCGCACCTTTTAATTCAGTCACATCTTTTGCTAATGGAGGTGCCTTTTAGCGATTTCAGGGTGCTTCATTAGTTTAATGTAATTGACCTTTTGTTAATTTTTTTAATACAATCGTTTAAGAGAAATTTGAGCGATTAGCACCTAATAACGTCTATGTGTAAACTACTTATTTTGGTAAATAAAAGATATAAAAGGTGAAACGTATTTATAGAATTATTTTAGTTCCATCGCTGCCTTTGGCCTTAAGTCCCTTACTTAATCACTGGCTTATGAAGACTCAGCCGCTGTCTTGAACATAGAATCAACACTGCTTGATACATTTTGTGTGATTAAAACTCTGGACACCATTTGCTGTTGCTGTGGATGTACTATAATTCTCAAGCTGCTATTTTGGGCAGCTGTTGATATAACTGGTGGCTTTAAGGAAGACCCACGGTCTCATGCAAAAATCCACACTGATAAAGAGTCGATTACTCCTTTATGATTGATCGACACTAATCATAGTGTGTTGAACATTATTCATTATATATGTGGCAGCGATCTCCAGTGTTTGCTTCAATATGTGCTTCGATAGAGCTTGCTTCCAAATACCACTATTTGCAGACTTCCGCATTTTCTGATTGATGTATATTGTTCCTAAAAACCGCATGGTCTGATATTAGCGTCCCACAATCCCTCAACCCCCACTATTTGATTATGTAGAATCATTGCTATGGAGGTGAAGAACAGTGGCAGCGGCAGTCTCATGGGACTTTGTCGGGACTCTAGTCGGCGATGAATTACCAGGCCTAGCACCCGACTGTCGATGGTAATACTTTAATATTTATGAACTGTGTAATACTTTAATAGTCATAGGCTCATTATTTAATATTTTATCTTATTTTAATATATTTATTTTATTTATACAGATAATAGTGTTATATTATATTGTCAATATTTATATTTAATATTTGACTATTATAATTATAATGACATTTTAAATTGTATTTCTTTATATTTATATTCTTGATGTTGATCTAGCATTTTAGTACTTCATATTTTGGTGTTATGGTTTTTGGGGACATGACAGAATTTCTTCATGATATCAATGATAATAAACTTGCCATTGAATTCCATACATCTTTGATATCAATGATAATAATTCTAACGTTGTGGAACCTAGTTTTACATAGATGAGAAAATTTTATGTACCACACTACAACTTTTACTAAATGAGAGAGAAACATTACTTTAAAACATATAATCACGAGGCTTGTCAACATAAAATAGATGGAGTATGGTCATCTATTTATTAAAGTGTGAAAGAATCTTAAGTCGGAGAATAATCTAAAAATAAATAATTATTGTAAGTTGTAAAATCTCTTGCCAAATTTATTTACCAATTTTTTGTGCTCTTCCCAATGAACATTTTTGTCAAACAGTTTGCATGAAGTGAATATGGAAGGTTTCAGTTTGCAAATGGATTGGTTGTTGATTTTGCAGGGTTTACAATATAATATTCTCAATGTTTTGACATATATTAATAAAATAAACATGGCATAATACTTTCAAACATTGAGATTATACAAACAGCATTGGATATTTCAATAAACATTGACATTCTGCTGCAATTAGCAGCAGAGTTCACAGGAGTACAGATATACTTTTCTGACCTGATCAAATGCAGACTTAGGTACTGGAAACAACTCCAACACTAATACCCATGTCTCCCAGCAGAGTAAAGGTTGCCCAGCCAACACTCATTGCTGTAGGGACTCACACCACCCCTTTAAATGAAGTGCCCAACATCCAAAGTCCTCACACAGTGGCTTCGCCTCAGATGGTATAGATGTCACACCTACCGAGGAAGGCTTCAGATTTTATTTGTAGCAGATATACCTCTGTTGCGCAGTCCAAGTCTCATGTCCAGCTGGTATTAATATAGACAGCTAACATTCACGATTTTTGCAGTCACAATAATAAACACTCCAATCGATGCTTGGAACCTTTAGGAGATTGGCGTCCAACTCCCTTACTGTGATCACCCGGTTGCAATGAACCAATACTCTTCAATCAACCCCATTTGGTACTGGCATTATAATGTATGCTGCAGTCACAAAGGTTTGCCCAACAATAGATGTTCCCACGCTTTGCACGAGTGAAACAACCTCACACTCTTTCAATGGCGTCCAATAATCTCTTAACCCTCTCAGCTGTGAATACCCAAAGAAATAATCGCCCTGCCTTAAATATGAAGCATTCCAAGGATATAGTGAAACATGGCATCCATTACCAAGTCTCCCATCACCAGACCAATGAAGCATAATCTGAAGTTTGTCTTTGCAAAAGACTTCTCAAATTTCGTTCAATGAAGCACAATATGAATTCTGAAGTGAATCCACCTAGAGATGGTATTGGATTTTCGTCCAATCCACCTAAATTTCCAAGGGTTTTAACCTATGATTTTTACTGAACCTAAAGTGGCAGCTTGCAAGGAAAATCCAAAGATGAAAATGACAATTTGATATCCCCCAAAAAAGACCCCACGCCTCCTTTTAGCCACACATGAGCTTTCAAGGAACTCATTGAAGATTCATTTTATTTTTTAACTTAACTTTATGCTATGTTTTTCCTTTTTTAAAAGTGACTTATTTTAATTTATCTCTAACTTAGAGTAAAGTCACATTTACCATTAATAATAAGGTCCAACCAATTAATTAAATATAAATAACCCAAAAAAGGCTTAGGATTATTTAGCATTTAATTAATTAAATTATTCTGTATAATTCCCAACTTAGCCTAAATGAATAAAATTAGGCTAGTGGACTTCGTTGGACGATCACTCAGATAAAGGAGACATTACAGTCCTCCCTTCTAGGAATTGCTTGCCCTCAAGAAATTGCAAATTTGACTGTTGCAAAATCTGTTCACCTTCCCAAGTAGCATCCTCACGAGGAAAGTCTCTCCATCTAGTCAAATATTCCTTGATCACCTTGCTTCTTAGTCGACACTCCCTCACATCCAAGATAGCATTAGGCACCAAAATCAACTTACCCTCCTCATCTAATGGTGGAAGCTTTGGAGAAGATGAAATGTGCTGCTCAAGTGCCTTTTTGAGGCAAGATACATGAAATACATTATGAATTTTGCTAGCTTTAGGCAACTCTAGCTCATATGCCACCTCTCCAACTCTCCTCACAATCCTGTAGGGACCATAGAATTGTGGTTTTAGCTTTTCTACACCACTCTTCTTCAATGTAGATTGTCGCTATGGCTATAGGTGCAAGAAAACTAAATCACCAACCTCAAATGTTCTCTCAACCCTGTGCTTATCTACATTTATCTTCTATTGATTTTGAGCACTGTGTAGGTTCTCCTTAAGTACCCTAAGGATGTCCTGGCTATCTTCCATCAACTCTCTCGCCTTAGGAACTCGATTGTCATCAAATGCTAAGTCTACAAAAGACATAGCATCATACCCATACAAGGCTTTGAATGGTGACATGCTTATCAACATGTGATAGGTGGTATTATAACAATGCTCCCCAAAATATAACCACTTGATCCAAGCCTTTTGTTGCCCTGCAATATAATTGCGTAAATACCCTTCCACCCATTTGTTTACAATTTCTGTCTATTCATTTGTCTGAGGGTGGTAGCTAGTGCTCGAGGACAACTCAATACTAGCCAATCTAAATAGCTCTTGCCAAAACACTGAGAAATCTGCTATCTTGATCGCTAACAATGTTCTTCAGAAGTCCGTGAAGTCTAAACACCTCTCTAAAGAATAATTCTGCAACCTAAGGTGCCTTATAATCAATTGAAATAGAAAAGAAACATGCATACTTAGTCAATCTGTCAGCAACCACATATATGCAATCTTTGCCTTGGACCTTTGGAAGACCTATAATAAAATCCATAGATATACTCTCCCACTTCTGCTCGGGGATGGGCAATGGTTGAAGTAAACTTGCAGGAAAAGTATGCTCAGACTTGTTATGTTAACAAGTCATGCACTCTCTAACATATCGCAAGACATCATCCTTGAGACCCTTCGATGAGAATCTCTCCCTAATATGCTTGTAGGTCTTGAAGAACCCTGGGTGTCCTGCTAGAGGAGTATCATGAACAACCCTCAAAATCTTATCCTACATCTTAGACTCAGGTACCAAATATATCCTGTCCTTGTAATATATCACGTCACCAATCACCTTATACCTGTCATCTTGAATCTTGTCGTCCATGAGCTCACATGCAAATGCACTCTTGGAATACTCAACCAAAAGGTGAGCTTTCTAGTCAGCTGAAATCTCTAACATAGAGCAAAGTATGGGTTTCCTGGATAGTGCATCTGCTACAACATTCTTCTTCCCCTTAACATATTCAATATCAAAATCATATGCTTGAATCTTACTCGCCCACCTTTGCTGCCGCTCATTCAAGTCCTTTTGCTCTAGAAAGTATCTCAAACTGTTGTGATTCGTTCTGACAACAAGCTTTCCTCCCACCAAATACTATCTAAACTTTGCCAACGCATGCATGATGGAAAGCATCTCTTTATCATAGGTGGAATATGACTGCTCCACGTCTCTCAACTTCCTACTCTCATAGGTAATGGGATGCCTATTCTGGATAAGTACGACACCTATCCCTTTGCTTGATGCATCACACTCTAACACAAATGTCGAAGAGAAATCTAGTTAAACCAACATTGGACAAGTGCTCATCACCTCCTGAAGTCTATCAAATGTAATATGAACCTCATCTGACCATCTGAATGACCTTTTCTTAGTGAGATTTGTAAGAAGTGCAGCCAATTGAGAAAACCCCTTGACAAATCTCCTATAGTAACTGCATAACCCAAGAAAACCCCTCAAATCAGAAATGTTCCTCAGTGGTGCCCAATCTAGAATGGCCTATATCTTCTCCTGGTGCACCTTCACTCCACCAGCACCAATCACATGTCCCAAATTTAAGATCTCTGTCATTCCAAACTCACATTTGGATGCCTTCACAAACAGGGATTGTGCCTCCATAATGCCCAACACCTTATCAATGTGCATGAGGTGATCCTCCCATGTCTTACTATATATCAATATATCATCGAAGAATACCAATACAAACTTCCGCAACTGCCTATTAAATATGTGATTCATACATGGCTGGAAAGTTGTAGGAGCATTAGTAAGACCGAAGGGCATAACAAAAAACTCATAATGTTCGCAGTGGCATCTAAATGTTATCTTATGTATATCCTCCTCACAGGCTCTAATCTTATGGTACCTTGAACAAAGATCAATTTTCAAAAAGTATATTGTCCCATGTAACTAATCCAATAACTCATCAATCTTGGGTATAGGGTACCTGTTCTTGATGATCTTTTATTCAAGGACTGTAATCAATGCACATCCTCATCATGCCATCCTTCTTTACCAAGACTACTGAAGATGCAAGGGACTAGAGCTAGGTCTAATGTGTTCTATATCCCTATAACTCCTTTATCGTTTTCTCAATCCCTTCTTTGAATCTTTTGGGATGTTGATAAGGACTAGTAATAACGGGCTTGGAGCTCTCTAACTCAATCACATGCTCAAATCCACGATCAAGAGGTCTACTAGGTGGAATATTGCCAAACACCATATTGTGCTTATCCAAAACCATCTGAATGTCCACATGATAATGCCGATTGTCATTAGAGGAAGATTTGGAAGACACAAAACATTGGGCTGCCCATGCAACCTCACCATGTCTAAACAAGGCCTCCATCCTCTTTGCTGTCACTACCCTTGGCGCACCATCTGCCAAAGTTCTTAGCACTATCTTCTTCCCATCTCCCATGAACTCCAACTCAATCTTCTGAAAGTCTTGACTGTATTTGCCAAGTGAATGCAACTACTAGACTCCCAAAACAACACTAGTCTCACCAATCCCAACCACATAGAAGTCATCAGTGACTGTATAATCATCCAATTGAATGCTCAATTGTGAAATCTTCTTTGTACAACTCATTTTGAATCCATCAGCTACCATGACACTAAATCTAGGGAAATCTTCAACTTGCAATCCTCTCTTAACCACGAGACCCTCATCAATGAAATTATGAGTTGCCCCACTATCAACTAAACATGTAACTTGCTGTACCTTCAAGACACCCCTCACCCTAAAAGGGTGGTACTTAGGGACTACTAATAATGTAGGAATAGTACCCTGAGCCATCTCTCGTGAAGGAATATCATCATGCTCTAATTGTTGTTCCTCATGTTCACTCTCCGAACTAGTGTCTACTACCTCTTCATCAATGTAAGAAGTGACCTCGATATAATGTGCTTTGCCTTTCCCAAGGCACTTTTGACCGGGTTCCCATGGTTCCTTGCAAGAGAAGTATAACTTCTTCCCGTGCAACTCATTCCTCATCTCAAAATCCATCTCAGGTGGCGTATGCTTATGTAATGTCCCCTTATTAAACTTATCCTAGAAACATAAAATGCACAAGTAAGGACATAGAATTTGTTTTTACTAACACATAATTTTGCTCATGTAAATTGTCTTGAAAATCTGAACACATCATGTATTATCAACAAAGCACATAATTCCTTATTCATGATTAGACCATTTCAGATTGCGCATTTTAAGAATAAGATAAATGGAATGCATTATCATCTAGTGCATAAAGTAACATAATCTGATATGACTTATTACTGTTGATTGGAATAGATCTTCGCCTTGTTTCCTCTTTCCTAACCTCATTGGTGGATGGAAGGATTACTGTGCCAAGGGCACGTGAACGGTCTCCAATTGGACTCCCTCAAGGTTTCCTACCCATCTTGGGACCATCAATCAATTGACCGAATCACCAGCCTTTCCCTTCACAAACTTCTATCCTTAGTGGGTGCTAGCGAAAGGGAATTTTGGCCTGAAGTCTATTCTCATAGTGAAGTCATCATAGCTTAATACGACACAATAATTGCTGTAAGCAACATTATTGTGGCTTGACAAATAACATCCATTAATCTGCATATTGTCTTACATTGTATAGTAGACTTAATAAGTTGACATATATGTTTATTGATTTCAAAACGTATCAATTAGTCTCTTTATACAATCACAATTCATATTGTAGTAAATTGGATTCACAAATAAGGGAGTTCATAAATATTCCTTGATATTGTTTCTAAGCTATTACAAATCTGTTATTACACAGTATCCTTTTGTTGGAGAATTCGAATAACTTCCAAAATATGC
>VDFB02097795.1:0-14034 GCA_007258455.2 Sequoia sempervirens
GTGGAAGCCATCCTCAATTGGCCTACTCCAAAGACAACAACAAAGGTAAGGAGCTTCCATGGTCTTGCTCAGTATTATAGGAAATTCATAAGACAATTTAGTGCTATTTGTGCTCCTATGTTGGATACCATTAAAGGAGGAATGAAAACCAAGTTTGTATGGAATGAGCAAGCTAACAAGAGTTTTGAGTTACTGAAGGAAAAGATAGCTACCCAACCTGTTTTGGTGTTACCAAGCTTTGAGAAGCTATTCACCATTGAGTGTGATGCAAGCAATGTAGCTATTGGAGCTGTTCTCAGTCAAGAGGGCAGACTGGTGGCTTTTCATTCAGAGAAGTTAAGTGAAGCCAAGAAGAAGTATTCTTCTTATGACCTTGAGATGTATGCATTGGTCCAAGCTCTAAGGAAGTGGAGGCACTACTTGCTTCCCAAAGAACTCATAGTGTATTCAGACAATCAAGCACTTAGTTTCCTGAATTCACAAGAGAAGCTGAGTCATAGACACATGAAATGGGTGGAGTACTTGCAAGCTTACACCTTCAATATTAAGCATAAGAAAGGAGCTCTCAATAAGGTGGTAGATGCCTTGAGTAGAAGAGTCCTCACAATTCAGGAAATTCAGTTGAAAAGCATGGGGATAGATCATTTCAAGGATCTATATGCAGATGATGAAGATTTTGCAGACATCTATAAGGTATGTGCTGAATACAAGAATCACTTTCATAGTAAATATGATGAATATACTTTGCAGAAGTGATGATCTTTTTGTTTAGAATCAACTATGTTCTAGAGGTTCTATTAAGGAAAACAATACAAGAAAACATAATGGTGCATTGAGTGGTCATTTGGGATCACCAAAACTTCGAGGAATTAGTTCAAGGTTTACTATTAGCCAGAATGAATCTAGATGTCGAGGGAGGAGTATGTGGAGAGTTGTGTAGTGTTTCAAAAGGCCAAGGCACTTCTTCAAATGTAGGCCTATACCAACCACTGCCTATTCCTACTAGGCCATGGGAATGTTTGAGTATGGACTTTGTAGTTGGGTTACCCAAGACAAGGCAAGGTATGGACAGTGTTTATGTGGTTGTAGACAGATTCAGAAAAATGGCTCACTTTGTGCCATGCAAAACAACCAATGATGCCAGTCAAATAGCCTCTCTTTTCTTTAAAGAGATAGTAAGGATTCATGGATTACCAATCAGCATTGTCTCAGACAGAGATACTAAGTTTATGAGTCATTTTTGGAAGACTCTTTGGCAAAGAATGGGCACCAATTTATCCTTTGGATCTGCATACCATCCCCAAACTGATGGTTAGACCGAAGTGGTTAATAGAACTCTTGGGAATCTCTTAAGATGCTTGACCAAGGAGTATGGTCAACAATGGGATCAAATTATTGGGCAAGCTGAATATGCCTATAATGACACTGTAAATAGATCAACAGGGAAGAGTCCCTTTGAAATTGTTTATGGTCTACATCCTAGAGGTGTTTATGAGCTGAGAGAGTTGAAGGATGGAGTCAAGGGAAGTGGATATGCTGATGACTTTGCTTATGCAATGTAGGAGATTCATGAGACAGTCATAAAAACACTGGCAGAAAACACCATGAAACATAAGATTAAGGTGGATGAGCATAGGAAAGAAGTCCAATTCAATGTTGGAGACCTAGTGATGGTGCATTTGAACAAGTCTAGACTGCAGAAAGGAGTTCCTCATAAATTGCAAATGAAGAGGATAGGTCCCTGTCCTATCTTGGAGAAGTATGGAAGTAATGCTTTCAAGGTGCAATTACCAGATGACATTGGACTGTCCCCTGTTTTTAATGTTGCATATCTTGTACACTACAAAGGACCACCACCAAACATGGATCAGACCATCCAAGAAGTCATCCAAGATGTGGAAGAACTCAAACTGCCCCCTGCTACAGTCAAACAAGCTGACAAGATATTGGATACTAGGGTCTACAAAAAGACTAGAACCAAAGAATATAAAGAACATTTGATTAAGAGGCATGGACAACCTGATGCAGATGCAGTGTGGATCAAGGAGGTAGAGTTCAAGAATTTGGGCATTGATCCCAACTTGCTCAATCCAAGGGTGGATTGAAATTTTCTATTTTGGGGAGGATGGTGCAGGAGCACCTAGGCTGACCACCACCTTGTTTGTCTTCAATTTTGGCTTGTACCTGACCTTAGCCAAGTCAGGATGTTTGTGAGTTTGATTTGGATCTTAGAAGGTCTTGTATTTGTGTGATGAGTTAGTCACTAGGACCTAGGACATCCTAGTTTAATCAATGTTGTTACATTTTGCTTAGAATTAGCTTTAGACAACCTATGTTGAAATGTAGGACAGTAAATGTGTGTTAATCATATCCTTGTTGTTAGAAGATGCCAAGAGGCAGTTGAGGAAGTTGATGGTTCGAAGCAAGGAGTTGGAGATCCTAAAATGTAGGATGATGGAAAGAGTTACAAGAATGTTGCAAAGTTGCATGGCAACATTGTTAGGTTGCATGCAACTTACTTGTCATTGGGAATCCCTAGAAATCAGGGTAAGTGTTCGATCAACTTCCTTTGAATGTGGGAAAGGCATCAAAATAGGGATGATGGCTCGTAGAGAGCAGGGATATATGCATTGTAATGAAGTTTTTGGCTTGGAAGGAATAGAAGAAGACTGCATTTTCTGTGTTACCCGTGTGTTCTTGAGAAACAGTGATATAAAAAGCATTGTAAATACAGATTTCTCACTGTTTTTGTGTTCATTGGATAGATTTGAGTAAGATTCATCTTGTATTCAGTGTGTTTAGTGTAGAGTTGTTGTTTCTAATTCCTAGTTATAGTGTAGAGTGTTAGTTTTCTTTGTTTTGTGCAGTCAAACTTGGAATGTCTGCCCCATAAACACTGACCACGGGGTTTTCCTGAGATTGGTTGAATATGGGAGAGGATCCAATCCATTGTACATATTTAGTAGTAGGAGATCCAAAGAGCCAAGCAGGTATTTATAATCTCAAACCCTAGGCGAGCTAGGAATGCATGGTTAGGAGTTTGAGAGAGGAAAAGTGAAGAACTCAGGCAGGGGTAGAAGGTACTGTACGGAAACAGTATGGTTTTAGGTAGGTTTTAGACACATTTTGACATGTTGAAAGGATTGAGGCTTGAACAATCCATTGATGTAAGAAATCAACAAGAGATCCTTGAAACCCTAGAAAATAGGTCAATTATCCCTTTTATCCAAGGTTATAGGAATCCACTGTACGGATAATACAGGGGTCTGACACCCTGTGAAACTTTTAAAGTACTGAAAAGGGTACCTAAGAGTGTCTTTTGTTTGATAGGTTATTTGGCAAGTTTAAGCAAGAAGAGCCAAAAACTGACTGGTAAGGGCTAGTAGGGAATTGGCCTCTTCAAGGCAAGATCTTGAGATCGGGTAAGTTGAAAGCTAAAGAACCTTCAAGATGTATTCCAATGGTGGTGAAAAGCATGGAAACAAAGTTCTTAACACCCCTACAAAGATTTCAAGCCAGATGATGAAGCTAACACTTAGATCCTTCTAGGTGTTGTGGAGAAAAGTTGCAATTTCAAGAGGTGTTTGTCCTCCAAGGTTAAGCACAAAGGTTGAAACTCTTGGAATAGAGTTGTAGCAAGGTTCAGTTGATGAACTAAGTCAAGATAGAACCTAGAGGTTGTCAGGTTCTTGGTGGAAGGCAGAGTGAATTTTTCTTGTTGGTGAGTGCAAGCAAACCTTGGAGCTATCATACACCATAGAATGTGACACATGTTTCAAATTCAAAAAATGTGATAACATTTGAAAGCTATAGATGTTTTTCAATCGACCTATCAATCGGGACTTTAGTCATAATTCAAATAGAAAATGAATAATAATTATTTATTAAATTCAAAGTAAAGCATAATTTATATTAGTGGAAAGTTTAGAATGTCCTTTAAAAACCCATTTTGTTTCATCAATTTTGGGTTAAAAAAAAGTCGTCAACCACATACCCTACACATACCCATCATATCGCCACTTTTTAGACCATCATGATCTTGCACATACCCCATGGGATAAAGAATTATTTCATTGAGAAGGAACTACTACCCTATCTCCTTAGACTCCTTCCTGAGACAAGTGATTGTTGGTAAAGGAATTGGTGGAGTAGCACATTCTGAAAGGATCTATACCCTGATGTTCCTTGTGTAGTCAATTTATACCACAGAGGATATAGTTAGAGAAACAAGCATGCAATAGGAACCTACAAGGAATTCATTACATACATCAACCTACACAAAAAAAATAAATTCATTAGATATCCACAACACGCTTGTGTCCTTATAACTTAGCTTGGTATATATTAAATATTGTAATAGGTACAAAAGGGTAGGTCTAGTATCTACATTGGTAGTCCATATATCTCATTATATTTATCTTTCTTCATATATATCCTCTACTATTTTCTATATATCTATCTATTAACTATATACATTATTATGTAAAGTGTGAGCATGCAAAATTAACATTAGCATTGATTAGGTTAATTCATTAACTAATCTAGATTTCACATTGGGTCCATTCATCACTTTCATCCATTCATTAAAATAATCTCATTTCCTAAGGTCATTTATTTAAAATCAAATAAACATTATCATCAACCTTTTAATAAATCAAACATCCATTTAAATCAAATCCAAAATCATATTCCATCATTTTCTAATTGAAATAAATCAAATATCAAAGTCCTAAAAGTCAAACTCACCTAATCACCATTAAGCTAACCTAATCCTAATTAGCCTAACCTAACCCACCCACTTGCATTCTCTAGATATCCCCACTTGCACAAATAAATCAATTTATTGATTTATTAAAACTCTAATTTTCACTCAACATGGCCCTCAAATTTGAAAATCATGACAAGTTGATTTGTCCCTCCAACATAGCATTTATTGCTCTTTTTCTTGTCCCCCTCTCTAAATTTATTGCAAAATTTGAATTCAAATTCTCCCTTTCATGGGCACTCTTCCCAAATCTTGCACATCCATTGGCCTATCACCACTTGAAAAGTGGCCTCTTCTCATTGGTGGATATTTAGTCCCACATTCACCCATTTGGACAATCTCTCATCAAGAAAATCTATAAAAGAAGGCCTTAATCCTCATCCATCCATCTACAACTTTTATGCAAGGTTACTCTCTTGGTTTGAGAACTAATCTTGTTCACAACTCCACAAATCATCTCCACAATCACTCATACAAGGTCACTCTCTTCATTTGAGAAATGATCTTGTCATTCCACTACAAGAAATTTCCACAATTTCATCCAAGGTACTTATGCAAAGTCACTCTTCATTGAAAATTGATTTTTACATCCATCATCTTGATCATCAAAGAAATATCATATCTTGGAGCTTGATCAAGGGATTGGAAAGGGTTCTTTCATAGAAACACCAATCAATATGACATGACTCACTTCATGTTTTCATGTGTGGTTATTTAGCTTTTCCTTTTATCATTTGTATTGCATTTGAAAACATTGATGCACCATTTTTATATGGATATTTGTTATTTGCTTTTTGTTTTTAAACCTGTACTTCAATGTGTTATTTACTTTGTTTGAGCAAATGCATATTTCATAATCTACAGTAAGGACACATCCCTTTCTTTATGGTTGTTTCCTTTATACCAGTACCACAGTTCCCTATTTTTGTGTTATTTATGTGTTATATTTTTTTCCCTTTGGCCTACTAACATCATCCCCCATTTTAAAAGTATGTCTTTTCCTTAAGATATTTTTGGTCGAGGAATGATGTTTTGATATTCTAGTTGAAGTTTTTCTAGTGTAGCTATCTAGTGTGCTTGAGCCTAAAGTATTGGAAGTATGAGTAGCTTGTCTATTTTCATTGATGAATAGTTCTAGGTTGTTACATTGATGTCAATAGTTCTATAATGAAATTATTGGAATTCCATGGAGATGATTTGATTCGTTGCATTTTGCTGCCATTAGTAGTATCACTGATGTCAACCTCTAGCATTGCTTTGATGAGCTTGTATTGGTGATTGATGATGTTCCATCTCTTTTGTGGTTGAGATATTGTAGATGTGTTCTAGGTGATGAGTTTTAGTTTGTGGTGCTTGGTTTCCAAGTGCCTTTGAGAAAATTTGAAGAAAATAGAAAGTAGTGTGAGAGAGTGGTGTCATTGTTTTGCTATGCATTTCTTCATTATTGAAGATTTGTCTATGAGGTTCACATATATTGATCAAAGGTGTTAATAGTTATTATATCCATATTTTTTATGTTCTAGATCATTATGTAGAGAAATTTTTGTTCACCAATGTGTGAACTATGAAAGTAATGTTGTCTAGGAGAAATGGTTTTGCTTCAAATTTCTCCATAGTATGGTTTCTAGTCTAGCAAATCTGAGGTGTTGCAAGGTGTACACCCTTGGTATCCTTGTGTTGTATAATGTAGAACTTCTCAATTTTTTGAAATGACTTAACCACCTCCCATGGATTCATTAAATCTATCAATTATATAGGGCATTAATAGGTTTATGTTTGGGTGCAACAAAAACCATCTAGATGCAACAATTAGTATTAGAGCATTAATCACAAGTTTGAACCCCTTGCTTGTTCTAGGAGGATTTTCACAAGGTGTATGCCATTGGTATACTTGTGATATGTAGTGTAACACTCAAGTTCATGACATGGATTAACTGCCTCCCATGGATTCATTAAAACTCTGGCAGTTATATCAAACATTAATAGGGTGATATTTTGGTGCAATGGTAACCATCTATGCAACATGAGGGTGTACTTATATTGTTCATATTTATTGTTAGTTTGAGTTTTTTATGTTTTGGTGCTCCACAAGAGTGGATTCAGGTGTTGTAGTATGTGGAAGATTAACTAGTTGTGTAGGATGAATGTGTTCTTTTTGTTTATGATGTTACAAAGGAGTTGTGTAATTTCATGATGTTGATGGAATATTCCATATTTTGTTTAAAAGTTTTATGTTTTCTGTGAGTTACCTTTGAATAAAAGGAAGAGTGTACTTAATTTTTTAATGATGTTAACATAGGTTTTACCGATCTTGGGTATTTACACTAACTAGACATATATGTTTTAGTATTTGTGGAAGTGTGGTGTATCATGTTTATACTGATTTAGGTTTCAATTAAGGTGTCATGTGGCCCACCTTCATTCCTTTCCACTGTGGGAATATTTTGGTGCTGACCTAATTTAAATTTGCATGGTTGAGGTGCATATTTGACCTTGTTAATTGTTTCCAAGGTTGAAGATGGAATATATGAGTGTTGAGTTGATGGATGATATATATGTGATGCATGTTGAGATGTAAAATGTAAAAGAGGAAAAAAAAGAGATTTAATGCCTAAGGCTAATACAAGTAGTGATCAAAAGGTGTCTACATTCTATAGAGAGACTATGAATGTTTTGGTGAAGTAGTGGTAGACATTTTTATTGATCTGAGATGGATTTTTCATTGTAAAAATATTCTTTCAAGTCTTCTTTTTAATTTGGAAATGAGCCATAATTGGTAGTGAGTCCTTTACTTTTGGGAAGTGATCCCTATGGTAGTGAGTCTATTGTATTTGGTTTTTCAATTACTTTATAATGTGAGCTAATACTAACTCTAGTTTTTCCCTTCTTGGGGTTTCCATGTAAATCTAGTGTTCTCATGTTTTTGGATGTGTTTGCATTACTATTTCTCAGGTTTACATTCTGCTAATGAATTTGATAAGGGTTTAATGGTTGTTAAGTTTTTAAGGAAGATATTAATAGCAATAATGGTTTTGATATTTTAATGTATAATTCATTCACCCAACCTATTAGTTGTCTTGTGCAAATGTCAACAATTGGTATGAGAGCAAGGTACCATAGAAGAAAGATTAATTTCTTGAGGTAGATCTATAATAGCACACAAGAAGGAGCCTCATCTATTTGATGGATCTGATTATGCATTTTGGAAGATCTAGATGGGATCTTTTCTTATTTCTTTGAGATTTGGAGTTTGGAGGTCTTCTGAAAATAGATATACAATTCCTGCAAATGGTTTGAGTACTGATGATGAGAACAAGGCATACAAAAATTTAATGGAAAAAAAAGGTATGAAGAAACCTTTTGAAAGAGAGTTAGACAAGATAACCAAGAATCTTGAAGAATCTAACTAGATTATGGTGAGCTTGAAGCTACAAGTAGAGAAAGAAAAAATAATTGAAGATGTGGTTAAATCTAAGCTACAAATGGAAGTTGAAAAATGAATAGAGCTACAAGCTCAAATAGTTTCCTTAAGAAATTATCTAGAAAGGGCTAAAGAAAAAATTGAAAAAGTCCTAAAGTTGAAGGGAGTCTAGGAGATCCTTGATGGACTATTAACCACACAAAAACCCTCTAATAAAGAGAAATCTAGTGTAGGACATGTGTCGCCCAAAAAAGTACAGTTGGACATTTTTACGCTCACTTGATTCTCTCTTATGGACTTTGGCTTGATTTTTCCTAGATTTAATGTTGTAATGTGGACAACACATTCACATTAGGACTTGGACCCTTGTGAATCAATAAGAATTCTAGAATGTATTGTAAAGTGTTGTAAAGTGTTTTAACCCACTTTCACACTTTTCTAGGACCCTTTCATTATAATTCACCAAAATGACATCTTTTTATCATTTACCAAGCCTTATTTTAAAGTGTTGTAAAGATTTGTAACAAACTCTCATGCTTTTCTAGGCTTTTCATCACTAATTCAACCGTTTCTTATGTTTAAATGACCCCTTAATGCACTTTTTGACCCTACTTAAGTGTTTTTTGGAGAATAATCCTAATAAACCTCATAAAATACATTTTAATTCTAGACACCCATTAAAATTTCCCTGGTGGGACCAAGTTGCCACCTGAGGTGACTTAGTCCCACTTGGCACAAAAACCAAAATTATTTTAATATTCTGGGGGCATTTTATTCTCTTAACCTTGAGGTCAGCCTATGATGTGTTAGTTTAAGGAAATATTATAAAATCAAGTATAAATAAAGGTTTTTCCCATCATTTTTCATCTCCTACAATCTTCTAATTTTCTAATTTCCTTAGTGCATTTTCTTAATCATTCTCAAGCATTCTACGCACTTTCAAGCATCCATTGGAGCATCTTCTTGCATATCTTCAGATTTATACATCAAGGGTTTGGTGAGTTGTGACATTGCAAGTTGTTCATTCATCATTCTATCTTTATTTCATTTCATTTTCTAGGTTTTGATTACCAAATTGGGGTTTGAACAAGGAAAACCCCTATTCTCTAACCCTTAACCATTTCCCCCCTCTTTGCATGTGTGTTTTGTAGGTCTTGTATGAAAATTTTCCTAAGAGAAAGGTTTTAAAAAGGCGTTTTCAACTCATCAAAGTCATTCAAGTCAAAAAATCGATAATTGAAGCTTGGAGACCACTTTCATCCCATTCTCTGTAGTTTTTGAACCAAACACCTACTAAGAAGAGGAGTGCGGACTAATAGCTACAAATTCATGTCCCAAATTTCTTGAGAGTTCTAGGTGGACTAAGTCACCATATGTAGTGAATTAGTCCCAGCGTGCGGTAGAAAATTGATTTCAGCATTTCTAGCCACCCATTTCAGAGAAACATTACGGCGAGAATCTCCCAGAAATAGGGCTAAGTCACCTAGCTTGGCGTAAGTGTCTCAGTTGGCTTCAACATCAAAATTTGTAGGATTCCAGAGCTTCTCTATATCACATTCCAGTTTCTAGGTGCACCTCTCTATTCTTGTTCATTTCTGTTATTATTTGCTTGCATTCTTAGGTCATTTTGCATATCAACAATGTATTTTCAAACAACTTGCATTTCTTAGGTTTTGCATTCATAATTAATTTCTTTGGTCCATCTCGCTCCTTTTAGGTGGAAAACCCTAGAAGTGTAAGAGAACCTCTGATACCAAAATTGATTTCCACATTTTGGTGAACCTAAATTTTTAACATTTTCTTTTTGATATCAAGTCCATCTACATCCTAGGAGTAACTTGCATCAACATTGCATTAGGTTTTACATTGTTCAATTTTCATCTTAGGGTTTTAAAAATTGAATTAGTGAAAAGCTCATATAGATTACATTTTTGCATTACATTTCATTAAAAATAAAAATAAAAATTTCATTTTCATACTGTACCTACATCTAAAAACTTAAAAATCATAAAATTTCATTTACAATTTGTGAAAAATCTCAAAGAAATCACTACTGGGACTAATTCACCACACTGGGCAACTTAGTCCTCCTACACATTTTGCACTGTAATTTCTTTCATTTTTAGAACACTTTCTACTCTCTTTTTTTTGGTTATTTATTTGTTATAGTTTTTAGAATTGTAGTTATTAGCATTTTATTGCTCTTAGTTTACATTGCATTTGTATCCACCCGCATTTAGAAACTTTTGCATGAGTGTTTGGTGTCCTATTGCTAATACCTTAGTGAGAAGAAGTTCAAGAATCATGTTATCCCACAACAATACACTTGTTGTGGATCTTGGGTTATCTAAAGCTTCCACTCTTAGTATTGCAACTACTACACTAGCCATGGATACCACCTTTAGCAATTCTTTTCCTTCCAATAACATGCAAGTTAACACACAAAAAAGTCACATTTTGCAATACAAAATCACTAAAATTCATGGACTTAACGCATCTTCAACATCAATTGTGTCTTGAAAACATTTCAACCACTGTGATTCCTTCTATAGTGAGCATCCATCACATGCTTGAAAGTGATGAAGGCCTAGACTTTATGAAAAAAATTGTTTAGATATACCATAAACATGTTCCTTCAATCTCTAGTACATCTCAACTAGCAAACACTATGGTTAGCCAAGGAGGACCTTACACTCCTCCTCCATCAACAGTAGCATCCATACCTACCCATACCACTCCTCAAGTCACAACTACAATGGAACAGGTTAGTAATGTGATTCCTTCCTTAACTATTCCTACTAGCATTCATAATTTTTATGTGGAATTGCATGTTCTATCCTCTTCCACCATACCATCTATAATTATTCCATTCACTTGACCTACCACTACATACACTCCATCACCACTTCCCCTTCCACCTCATGCTACTTACACTGACCCTCTCGTCATGCAACTTTTCCAAATGGTCATGCAAAAAGAAATATCCACTAGAAACCAAAATTAGAATGGACGACCCACCTATTATGTCTGTAGTAGCCACTTTATTTGGAAATATTTCAAATGTTGATGCCAAAAGGAATAGAGATGCCTAGATTTGAGAAATATGGAGGGAAGGGAGATCTTTCTAACAATGTTAATGCTTACATCACCTTATGTAGTGACTTTGTTCTTGATCATAAACTATTAGCAAAACAATTTACTAGGACTTTAAAAGAGTCTGCCTTGGAATGGTTTTCATCCTTATCAAACAATTCAATTTGTTCATTCAATGAACTACTTAATGCATTTATAAATCATATCCAAGTGTATATGACTCCAAAGAATACCTTGTCCAATTTGATGAGATGCAAACAACATGAAGACAAAAAGATAACTTATTTTATCTCATGATATCAATCCCTTTATTCTCAAATCGAGGTCAAGATTCCTAATCCACACCTTCAAAAGATGTTTATAGAAAACTTACAAACTAAACTTCAGGAAAAACTCACCATGATGAAATTTCCCTCCTTTATGCACTTGTGTAGTTCCCTTTGCAATTATCACAATTCGGTTAGTAGGTGTTATGTAAAGTCCACTTATAGCCAACCAGGAAATCTGAACATGCCAATTAAAAAAATTCACAACCATTTAGAAAGAAAAAGAAATGGTTCTTATACTTTAATCCCCCTCAACAACCAACTCAACCCATCAACAATCAAGTAGTAGTTGTTAAAGTTGTGATACCTTATAGTTATGGAGATCCAAAAAGATAGTTTACACCTTTACCAAACAACCTTCATAACACAATGTCCCAACTTTTGCAACAACAAATGATTACCTTACCTGCCATTGAAGCACTCGATCCCACTAAACCTTTACCTCAAAACTTTAAATCCAACGCTTATTGCCATTATCATAGAAAAAATAGGAATTACACGAAAAATTGTAAGCGTCTTAAACACCTTGTGAAAGACCTAATTGATTATGACTGTCTATCCAGTGCAAGTGTTAATGATCAAAGAAATAAGTCTATTGCCCCTCCAAATTAAAATTTGCAAATTTTCACTAATTTAATGCCTAAACATAATGTTTCATTTGTCAAAGCTAGTGAAACTCCAAATAATGATGTAATGAATGTTCATAAAAAACATCCTGATTCCATTCCCAATATGACCACTATTAATCATATGGATGAAATGGTAGGTATGATAGATGATATCCCTCATAAGGGCCAACCTAAGAAATCTCTCGATATTAATTTCTCCTCTAAGGACATACTTCACAATCTCCCCGATGGTCCTCTTTACATACTTGACCATATTTATGATAATCCCACTAATGGGATACTCATAGATCCTACCTATGGAGAGAACCTGATCACTGAGGATATTTTGGTATTACATGATCTTTATCAAGATGATTATGATAAGCTGAGAGAATGGATCAAAACACACAATGGTTTTTCTTGCCCTATGATAGGATTGATCATCCTCCCATTACAAATAGGACCAAAAACATTGGATGTTACATTCTCCATCATCCCACAGTAAGACTAGTTTCATTTGAAGCTAGTCCATCCATGGATTTTCTCAATGAAAGTTGTCCCTTTGGTCATACATAAATTTTTAAAGTTTCCCTTTGACAATGAAATATTCACTTCTCACCATAGAATCTTCAATCCTTTATCATCTAAGGAAAATTCTCCTTAGAATCCTTTTGGCTTGAGCCCATGGAGCCTATAATGCATCACAAAGACTTCTTTTTCATTGCTTACCAAAATTTTAAAGTGAAGAAAATTATAGAATTGTCTCTCCCAATATGCCCCCATCAATTTCTGACACTCCTATCCTAGATGAAACAATGCTTCAACCTAAACAAGAACCAACCCATCAAACTCAAAAAACACCCAAAACTTCCTCCACATCATCCAAGAGACCATGAGATAATGATAATAACTTCATTGTTCCTCCTCATATAAAACAAGTTTATAAAGCAATGGAGAAAGTGGTTGAACAAACTTCCATGGTTGCTTTCATTACCCCCCTTAGGGAAGACAAGAAACCTATGGTTGATCAACCCATTCCTTCACAAACACAACTCGATAATAAAAAAAAAAGAAAATAGAGGAGCTTGGGAGTGTAGGCATAAATGTCTTTCCCTTGCTCGAAAGTTACAAGACAAATAAATAAGGAAAATAAAAATCAGCACTTGACAGAAGCAATGCATGGCAACCCTTCTCCCCAATCTCAACAAAATGATCCAATACAAATCCCACAACCCATGGTACACCCTCCATTGGAAATTATCATTTTTCCTCTAGTTGTGATTAATTTGGATGATGATGATGAGATCACTAAAATAGATGAAGAGTTGCATAATGATCTAAATATATTATTTTCCTCTTCCATGAGCTTAAATGAGAAATCTCCTACAAAGAGTGTAGAACCTAGTGCTTCCCCTAGTTCACCACTTGCACCTATCCTTTTGGATAGTTTCCCACCCTCGACATATCATGAACATGATTGGGAGGTGGAAGACTTGCTTGATGGTTGACTTGCATTTTCCTTACTAATATTTTGTATTTTATTTTTCTTTTTCTTTTTTGTGTTTGCATGTGCACAACATGTTCCCTCATGATGTGTCGTTTGATGTTCTCTCCCTTTGTGACATTCCTCTATTTGTACCTTCATTCTTCTATATTGCCAGAATTGGCTATGAAGGTAGCCACCCAAGATATAGAGGCCTAATATAAAGCACAAGCATAAGAGAGATAGAAACAATATGACAAGAATAAACTGTATTCTGCCAATAATGCAAATATAATGGAATGAGCCAAAAGTACATAGAAGACCCCTTGGTTATATAG
>VDFB02097796.1:0-18373 GCA_007258455.2 Sequoia sempervirens
TTCTATCATAACAAGTCAATTCAACTCAAAATTTGAATGCCCACAAACACTTTTTCAAAGACATTGGAAGGTGAGAAGGGCCTTGCAACCTTTCCTAATAATATATCGATCTTGAAACCAAGTCCATATAGTGCCCCCTTTAATCCTCCTCTGTCAAGGAAACTGTAATTTCAAAAATCCACTTGGAAACTTGTCAGGTGACATAATAAGGAGAACTCACAACCAAAATTTCAACAAAATGGCACAAAATTGAGACCTTAGCTACAACAAAAGGATGTGAACTTACTAGCTAAGCAATGCATGAGGGCCCAAGAAAGCAACAAAATCCTAGGAGAAATCATCCAGGTGGCATTCTCAGTAGAACACCTCAACTTCCAAATTAAGGAGCTTCGTGAAAAAGCTATTATTTGTAAGTTTTGGAATATTAACCCTAACAAAAATGTTTTGACTAAGTGGGTTGATGACCATTGGGTGGGAGCTAATGAAGTTCATTACATAGATAAGGGTAAGGGTTTTTTTATTGCTATTTTTCCTTGAAGCAAGCAAGGGATTATGTCTTCAAAGTGAATACGTAGTCCTTGCATAGTGCAAGACTATATATTCATCCTTGGATTCCCAAATTTAACCCTTCATATACAACGGTAAAGTTTGTGCCATTTTGGGTGCAACTATCAGCCCTACCACTTGAATATAGAGATCTTCAAATAGTAGAAATCTTGGGAAATCAAATGGGTATCTTCATGAAGCTTGATAGGACCTATTTTGACAATATCAAAGCTCCAATTAGGTTATGTGTTTTACTAGGCACCACTTAACCTCTCCCAAATGCTTTTCAAATTCGTTCTAGGAATGGGACCTAGCGACATGAAATTTTCTTGAAGGACCTAAAATAGAATGTCATTCCTGCCATCTAAAGACTCACCCTAGCACAAAATGTAAGTATCAAACTACACAATTCTGGGAGGCATGTGAGGAACAAGAAAGCATACTAGTTGATAAAATAATCCTTTCCAAGGATTATTTTATCATGTTTCTAGAGATTTCTTCAATGGATAAAGAGGTTTCACCAAATAGTACTAAGGATTCGAAGGAAACTTCTCAAAAAAAGGAAATGGGGGGTAAAGATCTATCAGATGTCCAATTGGAAAAGGTTTTTTCTCCTTTAAAGGTACCAACTTGCAACAAGGAGAATGAAATTTTAGTGCAATTGAATGTAATGTTGGAATTTCCTTATTTACAAGCACTAGACTGGAAAATGTTAGTTGGAATACACAATCTAATAGTATGATCCAAAACTCAGGGGTAGAGGAAACAATGACTCTAGATGTTTCTTCATTAGTCCCAGATATGATGGTTGAAGATTTAGTTAATCAGTTTGGAGGAGTGTTCTCCCAAAACACTTATGTTAAGGATATGGGACTAAATACTCCTTCTAACCCCAACCATATGGCTCAAAATAACATGGAAATAGATTTTCCTGTAGAAAATCACAACTGGGATATTATAAAATGCATTCCTTTAGGCTCTCAAGTTCCCTCCTCAAGGTCTTTATCAATAATGGAAAAACACATCTTAGTGGAAGTAGGAAGAAAAAACATTGTTGAAATAAATCAGGACCTGAATGATTTTGATTTCTCTAAGTCAATTTCAATCTCATACACTCAATTTTATGTGACTACCTTGTCTCCTAAAATAAATAAAAAGAAAGGAAAAAAGTACAAGATAAGGAAAATATAAGAAGAGATCACAGTGGGTTTGCAGACACCTAGACAAAAATTTGAATGTGTGACCAAGGAGGGCCTATCGCTCTCCTCGAGACCAATGAAGGTCATTTCATGGAATGTTAGGGGCTTAAATGACCCTAAAAAAAGGTGCATGATTAAGTGCCAAATCGATTCAAATGATGTTGATATTTTTTACTACAAGAAACTAAATTTTTAGATGAGCAAAACAAATAAATCCTAAGTAAATGTTCCAAATGGGAAGTGCTTTATACTCTTGTGGTAGGGGAATTAAGAGGACTAGTAGTATTATGTGATCCATGCAAGGTCAATGTAGAGTTCACTGCATCCCAACAATGGTGGATGCTTGTCAAGATTCAATGTTGATGGCCCTGCATCAACTACTAGCAAGAAACGGGTATAGGAATCTTTGATCTAGCAACCCTCTTTTTTTTAAGAGAGGAATTAATTATCTTAGGATGGGATTTTAATGCTATTAAATCCCTAAAAGAGAAAAATGGAGTTATCATTCCCCCTCCAAAAGCAATGGATGACTTTTCCAATTTCATCCTAGATAACACATTCGTTGATTGTTTACCAACTAATGGAAATTTACTTGGGAAAAAAGAAGGAAACATTTTTGTCTCATTACAAAGAGGTTAGATAGATTTCTCCTCTCCATAATTTGGACCAACACTGATTTTAAATATGCCTCTTCCATCCTCTCATTCTTGGGTTCAGATCATTAGTCGATCTAGCTAGATATTATTTGGAATTTTGTACCAAATAAATTTAAATAATCCTTTAAATTTAAACACATATGGTTCAAAGATGAAAACTTTCTACTTTTCCTAAGACAATGGTGGGAGAATTCACCATTCGTACCAGGCTCCAAACTTTACCAATTAACAAAAGAAAGCACCAATCATTACACACACCAGAGGCTACCTAGCACTAGATCACCGGTGAGCCAACTTGACCCAACCTCATTTTTTGATTTATGCATACATTTATTAGCCTAGGATTTAGGTCCTTTAGGAGCAGTCCAATATAGCGCCGCTGGAAAGGCTCTTTTGATGCTTCACGGCCTTAAGCTGTGTTGCAGTCATGAATAGCAATGTCATGGCATAGTTTGGAATTAGGTTTTAAACTCCAAACATAGCCGCCTATGAAGATTGTGTCGTGATAGGTCCTTTTACAAATTAGGGTTTATGTCTAAACTAGACCACACCTCAAACTACAACACTACAGTGGAGTTTGAGGGCCAAAGGCTCCTAGTGGCATAGTTTGAAACTTTCAAACTATGCCACACCCACAAATAATGATGTGCAAGTTGTTTGGGGTTATGTCGAGATTAGGCAAGATCATGATTTTTGATGAATTATGATGCAGTGGCTTTCTTGATGCAAGAGTAGGTGTTGATACTTCACTCATGCAAGCATAGGTCCCGGGTACTTTTTAGCATTTTGTAGGGCATACTTGAGTGATAGCAGGAGCATCTAGTGATGATCAGACTATGGTACATTGCTTATGCACCGTCCATGAGGACACACTTAGGTATGATGATGACACTCGTTGAGAGATGGCATAGCGAGACATCCTCGTTCCACCTCTTGATAGGTGAAGTGACAGTCACACTAGAGGACATTTGGCAGATTCACAAATTGCCCATCCATGGAGAGTGTGTGATTTATGACGTGGATGCTAGGAGGGAGGCCTATTATGACATTATGGGCCTTGATGAGCTTGTTTTTTGTGAGGTTCAAAATTGAGTTGGAGCATTATAGGCTCATTGTTTCACCCTTTCAATTAGTTATTGCAGCCATCATATCAGGTCTCATCGCACTAGATTGGCAAGGCCGATATTTCAGTCCTAGATGGGGCCTCACTTGGGAGCACATGGTCCAGAGGTGAGTATGCTTTGCTTGGGGACCAGTTCTATTGGCCTCATTATACAAAGATTTTCATGAGTTTGCATACCTTGATGATTGAGCTATCGAGGCTGGAGTCACACTCCTTCATATTTGGGCTTGGTAACACATCGTTGTGCTTTGCCTGAGAGTTGTTCTAGTTGATATGGAGCCAGATGATCCGGTTGTCTGGTGATATAGAGGAGGTGTCTCTTTTACTCATACATGTCAATGCAAGATTCCTCATTGGAGGAGAGTTTTGGATGACATGCAAGCCTTCACCTAGCAGCCATACCTTAGATGGCCTACATGGAATGACAATGTGCAACAACTCTTTTTCACTCACTAGGATAGATTGATGTAGGGAAGAGAGCACGTGATGCTTGAGATGTACCTACCAAGTAGAGTGCAGAGATAGTTTAGAGAGCCACAGGATAGGCTAGATGATTAGTATGTTGCTATATTTGCATCGTACGACAAGCCAAAGCTCCTAGGGCCGATATATAACTGCACACAAGGTAGTGTAGAGTTTTATGCAGCTAGTGGCCAAGGCATGGCCATATGATTAGGGACAGGCCAATGTAAGGAACACACAGGCATATATAGACTAATTTAGGCCACCTCTTAGACTTACAGTTCCAGGGACACCATCTTCCTGACGCAGAGTCAAAGGTAGGGGAGCAGGATGAGGCCTAGGGGATGGAGACAGGGACCGAGGAGGGGGAGGACCACCACCACATTAGCCCGATCAGGATAGGGGGCCATAGGATCAACCATTCCTAGATTTGTAGGTGGGTGAGTAGAGACAAGATGACCCCAAATAGGATCCAAACCTAGGATGGAAATATGGGCACTAGGATAATATTCTGATACCGCCTAGAGATGGGGGCCATGATTAACCACCCATGCAGCCACCTATGCAACCAGACCCCAAAGATGGTCAGATCATTCAACTTTAGACATAGATACAGGTTCTTATGGCTAAGAGATATCAGTTGTGGGTAGAGTGGGACCAAGTGGTCCAACAAAGACAGGCTGTGAAGCTATAGGTAGTAGCAGAGATGGGAAGACGACAATAGATTGAGAGCATTTTTGCATCCTCCTCCTAGAGCATGATACCACTTCGATCATACAGGGAGGCCATCCAGGAGGCCGATTATTATAGGATGCACTATCATCAAGTAGTGTCAAAAGCAACTTGAGTCCCAAACTTTTTACAGAGGACATGCCACAGACCCATAGAGGAGCATGGGGAGAGAGCAGGTGGTGAGGGCAGTAGCTAGCAGGGCTAGCCCCAATTTTGATTAGAGACAATATTCTTTTTGTGCCCCACGGGATCATTTTTGAGATCCCAGTGGGCCCTTGTACTTTATGCATTCAATACATACTTGATCCAATTTTTTTGTACCATGACAGTATATTTATTTTGATAATATATGAGATGAGATGATGTGTATCCGATATGATGTGTCCTATTCTACTTTATGCTTTATGGATGGATCTTATTTCTATATCTTGTGTGATGTGATGCAATGATGTTCTATGTTATGATGCTATGATGATGCTACTATATGATGCTTATGTGATTATGTAATGTGATGGTTTATGGATTCCTTTCTTTTTAAGTACCTTTTCTTATGTACTTTTTATGATGTATGTAAAATGTTATGATATGCAAATGCTTAGACTAATAGATCTATATTATGCGCTTGATGGATGATAAGATGTATGTAATTTTCTTATGTATGATATGAACTTATGATGGTGGTATGATGTGATGATGTATGATGTATGAAATGATGCTTTATGTAATAATGTATGTGTTATGACATGATGTTCATGATATGAAAATGGATGTTGTGATATATGATATATGATGTATATGGATTGTTACTAATGCTTATGTATATGACATGCTTGTGTGATTATGCAATCGATGCTTTTGGTATATGTGACATGAGTTGTATGGGATGATTATGTAATGAATGCAATGTTATGGTTCATAAGATGCTTAGAATAACCAATCTATATTATGCGATGATGGAGATGCAATGCATGCAGTATGATTAATGCTTTCTATGTGATATGATATGCAATATGCAATATGTTGATGGTTTGTGGATGCAAGATGAATGCAATGACAATAATGATTTGTGATTAACTATCATGGTACCATGTTAGCATGGAAAATGAGATAGAAGAAAGCAAGAGATTCCAACAAGACATGAGATGATGATGATTTTCGGAGGAGTTGGGATTTTTAAAAGGTCCAATTACCTTATGTTTGATTATACACGAGGTATGATGCATCAAGGTATAAAGAACCAGGATGGCATTGTACCTAGTGTGATGGACTTTGACTCAACAATTAGATAGGAGTATTCTTGTTCACCTTGGCATACATAACCTTGTTCATAATGTAGTTTAGATATTTCAAAAATCCTAGACCAAAACATAGAAAAACAAGCCTTCCTATGTGGTCAACAAGAAACCTAAAACATCTTCCCTACAAACCAAGCAAAGCATGCATAACCAAGTTATATTACAAGAATATCCAACAAGCATAGTAGATAAAAAGATCATGATCATTGCCCCATTTCTATCTCTCTAAATCCATTTGTTTGGAACATCATTGAGAGGTTATTGAAATGAGCACAAAAAAGATAAGTCAAAAGACAAAGATAAAGTAAGCAAACAAGCTAATGTTCTTCAATACTGCTAGCCAAGACTAAACTACGATGATGCCTAATGTTGATGTCCATTGTAGGGAGGATGCATCCAAGGACATGACAATATTAGATGATTTTATATGGGATAGATTGGATGATAGACCATTGAAACAAAGAGTTGACCAACTTGTTTACGTACTAACCTAGACTTGAGACTTTGACGTTTGTGTTTTCACTTTTGAACTAGTAGACTTGTTTTCAACTATTTTACCAAAGGTTGAGAATGATGATTGATTTATTATGAGTGGAGGAAAATGTTTATTATGGGTGCAAGCTGAGATGAGAGCCGAATGGAAATTTTTTTAAATATTTGCAGATTGTTTTTATGTTTTTGAAATGTTTTGGGGGCTTTTTGGTATTTTCAAAAGATTTTACCAAATGTTTTTGATTTTTGAATTTCAAATGTTTTGTGGTTTTCTAATATTTTGACCAATAGACTAACCTAGAGACCTATCCTAGGGGCCTTGGGGGATGATCAATAGATTATCCTTGCCTACATTATACATGCGGAGACCACGTAGTTTGACTGACATAGACTTGATTATTTGATGAGATATGAATAGATGTATTGTTAGTTTATTATGACAGACTCCTAGAGGACTGACCTAAGTGTCTCGAGGGATGATCAAAGATCAACCTTGCCTATGTTCAAAGCTTAGAGACAATCTAGTTCAATGAGATGACTCTATTTTTGAATTTTTGACTAACTTTTTGACCTATTTTTGGATTTTGATATGTTTTGAATGTTTTTGGATTTTCTAATTTTTTGATGTTTTTGGATTTTCTGATTTTGGGATTTCAAGAATATACACGAATCTGATCTGATGTAGGTATAAGAACATGCCCCTAGCATGATGCAATAGACTACTCTGATATAGGTAGGACAAGCTGACCTTAAGAATGGGCCAAGTAGTACTAGGAGGGATCATGATACAAACACATGACCGAGCTATGATGTGGATGTGGATGGGTGATGGATGGATGATGTAGAACAAGCCAAAAATATCCTGGTGGATGGAAAGTGCTTATTTACACAAGGTGCATGTTTACCAGGTTTTCACCAGGGTACTTTCCCAAAAGCACCACCAAAGTGGTTTTCACTAGAGGTTTTTTTCTTTTTACTATTTTTGGCTCCTTTTTTACGATTTTTTGATTTTTTTGTTGTCACCAAGACACCTATTTGCTAGGTTTTCATCAAGGTGACCATTTTTTTAGGAAAATTTCTAATTTTTTGGTTCTATACCTTGGAATATTTTTAGGCATAAAACTTTTTGAGATGGGAGTTGTTAATGGGCTCCTGTAGAGGTTCCCCTTCGGGTGTTGATAATTGATATGCCCAAAACTTGTAACAAGTTGTGATGACGAATGGCCCCAACTAGTTGGGTTCAAATTTTCCTTTTCCATTTGGATTTGGGACATTCTTCTGGTTCTCCTTTAGCACAAGTTCTCTTACTTGGAAGGTCCTGCTCCTGATCTTCTTGTTATAGTTCCTTTTGAGTCAATTCTGATATACCTACAAATGGTTTAATGCCTCCATTCACCATTCATCTAGTAGTTCCAACTCATTTAGTCTTGATACCTGGTACTCCTCATCCACGATGAGATTCTGCAATGATATTCTTAATGATGAGAGCTTGATCTCTATGGGTAATATGACTTCTGATCTGTAGACCATGGAGAAGGGAGTGGTACCTGTGGGTGTGTGGATACTGGTTCGATAGGCTCAGAGGGTGGGATTTATCTATAGATGATAGCCACAACCTGTGTCATTGACTGTCTTCTTGAGGATCTTCAAAATGGTTTTATTGGTGGCTTCTGCTTGGCCATTGCCTTGGGGATTATATGGGGTGGAAAAATGATGTTGGATTTTGAATTTGTCGCATAGGTCATTGACATTCTAATTTTTGAATGGTGTCCCATATCTAAGATAATGGCTTGTGGGACACTATAGCAGCATATTAAGTAGTTCAGAATGAAATTTGATATCTACATTCAAGTTATGCATGTCATTGGTATGACTTCCACCCACTTTGTGAAGTACTCAGTGGCAGTAATGATAAACTTGTGGCCACTGGATAAGGTAGGGGTGATTTTTCCAATGAGATCAAGCCCCCACTACGAAAAGGGCCATGGTGTGATGATGGAATGAAGCTCTTGAGTTGGTGCATGGATGAGGTCCCCATGTTGCTGACATTGTAGACACCTTCTGACATAGTCATGTGCTTCTCTTTCCATAGTAGGCCAATAATACCCCATCCTCAACAATTTCTTGGCCAAGGTCATATTGCTTGAGTGTGAACCGCATATGTCATAATGCTCCTTGGCTAAGGTGGTCAATGCCTCCTTAGCATTTAAGCAGCATAATAGGGTTCCTTCTATGCTCTTACGATAAAGGGTTTCTCCTAGGATGAAAAATCAGGATGCTTTCTTGACAATTTTTTTCTTAAAGTTTGAGGTTATGTCAGTAGGGAGGACTCCTATTCTCAAATAAGTGTATATGTCATGGTACTAGGATCACTAAGACCAATGATTTTGTACACAAATTCTGACTTTGGTACCTCGAATGCAGGCATGAGAAGCTGCTCTACCAAGAATTCATGCTTTGGGACATTATGAGGGATATCCAATAGGGATCCAATTGTTACCATGGAGTCTTCCACTCTATTGTTTGCTCTTGGTATCTACTCAAATGTGATCTCAATGAAGGATTCCTTAAGACTTTCCACCAATTTCTTGTATGGAGTGAGCTTGTCATCTTTAGTCTGATACTCATCATTCACTTGATTTATTATTAGTTGTGAGTCCTGCCTTGGTAGATTTTGACCCATTTTTTGACGACCGTCCATCAGAATTTCGACGGCTGTTCGTTGCTATTATTGCATCAGAATTTTGACGATATTTGAAACGTCAAAATTCTGACCCGGCATCGGATGTCAGGCAAGAATTTTGATGTTTCAAATGTCATCAAAATTCTAACGCAATAATAGTGATGAACAGCCGTCGAAATTCTGATGGACGGTCGTCGAAAAATGGGTCAAATCCCCGATGTCATCAAACTATGAGAGCCATGATATGCCCGGAGTGCATTGTTATTCTGAGTCCTATGGTTATAGCCTCATATTCTGTGATAATGTTTGTGTAGGGAAATGCCAATTTGTAGGACCTTGGTATGCAGTCTCCCTATGGAGTGATGAAAAAGGCACCGACCCCCGATCCATGCTATGTATAGGAACCATCAAAGTAAAACTTTCAGTGGTCTAATATGTTCAATTTGAAGATGGATTCATCAGGAAACTCTAAAATTAGCGAATTCTCTGAGTATATTGGTGCTTTTTCCAATTGGTTTGCAATAGCTTTCCCTTTGATGGCCTTACGTTCCATGTAATCGATGTCATATTTTGATAGGATCATGACCCATTTGGCCATCCTCCCTATGAGCACTACCTTGGAAAGTAGGTACTTGAGTGGGTTGATCTTGGCAATGAGCTTGATTTTGTGTGTTAACATGTAGTGTCTAAACTTTTGTGAGGCAAACACCATTGCTAGACAATATTTTTTGATGCAGGAATAATTTAACTCATTCCCTATCATGGTTCCACTAATCTAGTAGATGGCCCTCTTTGTTTTGTTTTCATCGTGTTGAGCTAGGAGAGCACTGGGAGCTATTGTTGTTGCTGATATGTAGAGGATTAGAGGCTTTCTTGGGATTGGAAGCATACGCACTGGAGGTGTAAGAAAATATTCTTTGATTTTGTTAAAGGCTTGATCTCACTTGTTGTCCCACTTGTACACTACCCCCTTGTGGAGTAGGTGAGAATATAGGATTGACTTGTCTGCTAGCTAAGCTATGAACTGGCGGATTGATTGGGGTCTGCCATGTAAGCCTCTCAATTGTTTCAATGTCTTAGGTGCCTCCATCTCTAGAATTTCCTTTACCTTAGTGGGATCTATTTCAATTCCTCTCATAGACACATTGTATACCAATAGCTTCCCTAATTGTATGCCGAAGACACACTTCTTTGGATTAAGGTGGACCTTGTATTCCTCCATTCTATCAAAGATGGCACTCAATGCTACTATGTGGTCCTGTCTCTTTATAGATTTCGCCATTATGTCATCGACATAATCTTCCACAGTCTTATGGATCATGTCATGAAAGATTAAGGTCATGGCCCTTTGATATGTTGCTCTAGAATTCTTTACGCCAAATGACATCATGTTCTAGCAATATGTCCCCCATGGGCAAGTAAAAGTTGTTTTATGTTGATCCTCTTTGGCTATCATGATTTGGTTATACCCAGAGAATCTATCCATCAGCAAAAGCATCTCATGTCCGACAGTCATATCTACAATCATATCAATGTTGGGAAGCGGGAAGCCATCTTTGAGACATGCTTTGTTTAGGTCTCTAAAATTTGTGCATATACAGATGCCCCCATCAGGTTTTGAAAAAGGAACCAGATTCAATACCCATTCTAGATAGTCGATTGGTTGTATGAACCCTACATCAAGTAGCTTCTTTAATTCCATTTTGACTAACAAAGCTATCTAGGGATGCATTTTCTTGAGTTATTATTTGATGAGCTTTTCTTCAAGGTAAACTGCTAGATGGTGGACCACAATCTTTGGATCAAGCCCGGGCATGTTACCATAGCTCCATGCAAAGTTGACCTTTCTCTCCCTTAAGAAGGCAACTAGGAGCTGCTATTCTTTTGAAATCAATGATTCGACATAAAATGTGATATGTAAAGTTTCCTCTATTCCCAAGTTGACTGGGTTGCACTTCTCAGCTAGAACTGCTAACTTTTCCTGATGTAGAGCACTAAAGGGGAGATTGAATCCTTCATCATCAGGCACCTCAGAGAGTTTTTCATTGTTGGATACATCCTTTGTTTTTACTATTTTAGGGTCAGAGAGTGCCATAGTCTGGTTTTCACTCAAAGACATTGAGATTATTCTCAAGTTTTCACTTTTGTGACTAAAGGATTCAATCATCTCCCTATAGTAAGCGTGTGTGTCCAGAATGATATCAAACCCAACCTTGTGATCTCTACATGGTATCATGTTTTGCAGTCCCATGAATTTTGAGAGCGTTTCATCATTTTTGAAGGTGTCCATAATTGGTGGTCTTTATTGGCTATAATCGATGAGCTTTGGGTAAACTAGGTTGATTTCATGGGTTTGACTAGTTGACTCAAATGACACGGTACTAATCATAAGGAGAGAGAAATTTTTGAAAAGCATAGGTAAGTCAGTTATGGCATCTTCCTCATCACTACTACTGCAAACATCGGTTATGTCAAATGTGAAATTGTCTAAAGGAAAGCCAGTGGATATGTGTAATTGAAGGGAAGTTGTTGTTTGCTGAGGAGTTTTGACCTTCTTAACTGGGGGATTTCAGCCACGTATGGTTATACTCGAAGGGGTACATCCAAGGCCAATATTTTTCATTCGCATCTTAGGAATAATGGGTATTAGAAGCTCGTTGTTATTTTGTCCAAGCTTTCTGTTTCTGTCATAGCCCATGGTGAGCATCATTTGTTAGCCTTTACTACTATCATCCATAGGTAGATCAACTATCGGTCTATTATCTTAGTACAGGAGATGGGATGGGTCCTCTTTTATTACTTCTCGATTGAGATCTCCCCAAATTCTGAAGTTGGAGGAGCCTGCTGTGAAGGTTTGGGATGAGGAAGCATCATTTGATTATGGTCGTCCTCATGACCTGGGAGATTGTGGTAACTCTCCTACCACAAAAGAATTTTTTGGAATTATATAGTTTCCAAAGCCATTGTCCTGGATAATGACCTTGATAATGGGAATGGTGGGGATGGTGGTTCTATGTCCGCGAGAGTGGGCGAGTAGCTAGATCCAATATGGAGTTGAGGGGCCTTCATATTCTTTGGCACTTGGGGAT
Organism: Sequoia sempervirens; assembly: GCA_007258455.2. Taxonomy (NCBI): domain Eukaryota; kingdom Viridiplantae; phylum Streptophyta; class Pinopsida; order Cupressales; family Cupressaceae; genus Sequoia; species Sequoia sempervirens. Next base: position 12,278 of record VDFB02097796.1, read on the forward strand.
TTTTGTAATATTTTCTTCTAGGCTCTTCTAGTAGAAAATGGTTTGAGATCCCATGGGTAGTGACCTCTTGGCCTTGATATGTGATCATGACACACATTGGTGGAAGCTTGATGCCAGCTGCTTGCATCCCATGGATCGCCAAATGCCCTGGGAAGATGTTTTAAAGATGCATCGATGTCAAGAAGGATGTGACGGTGGTTTCACATAATTGTTACGGCCCTCCTTGAATAGGGAGTTGGGCGGTCTGCGAGACACTCTTTCTTGAGTATCATAAGCCCCTTGATTGTGATGCAGCACCTTTTCAATGCAATCCTCACGAGATTCTTGGATTCTTCCCCTTGAGCTTGAGGGAACAAATGTTTAAACCCTTTATCCACCAAAACTCTCTTGACTTTGTTCTTATACACTAGGACCTCCAGATGGGTGTGCAATTGTGAGATGGTTGGGTGGGAAATTCTTGATCGAGAATGTAAGAAGATTTGGGGTAATGATGTTTTACGACCATAGCTTGGAATTGATTCGACATCAAGATCATGGAAAAACGTTGGATGAAACCCGATGCTTCTTCAAGGATCTTTTGTGGGCTGATGATATCTTCCAATAAATTATGATGAAGTCTGAGTTGGGGTTATTTTCAACTGGTCAAGGACATTATAGCCACTAGGATCAAATCTTGAGTTGGAAGTGGGTGTTCTAGGAGGATGAGATGACCCTGTGATGGTAATTTTTCTACCTCTTGTGGTGACTCCACAATCAACTTGGGCTCCTTTGATGGTGATGACAATGCAATACTCATCTAGGGATGTGACGAAATAGTCGTATACATGATTGACACTTTTGAATGCACCTTTCCCTTTATCATTGTTATTGTTCCCTTTGTTGTTATGATTGGGAATCAGATTTGTGTAGATTTTGAGAGTTTGTTTTCCTGTTGGTTGCTCCACATTTATGATTTTTTCATCAATGAGGTATTGAATCAAGTTTTTCAGCCTCATACAACTGGTAATTGTGTGTCCCTTGATCTTATGGAAATCACAAAGGTGATTTTCATTGTACCACGACGGTTTCACCAAGGGATCTTGATAGTTGTCATAAGTGGGAATTGTGATGAGTTTTTCCACTACCAGTCACTTCATGATGGATTCAATTGATTCCCCAAGGACAGTGTACTTCCACTTGGGGGAGTTTTTATTTCACTGGGGTGGCCCCCTTTGATCATTTACATTGTTGATTGTTTCATTGTTTGGCTATTGAGTCACAATGTTAGCTTGACAATTGTTTTGATTGTTGTTTTGGGGTTGTTGTTGGGGTGCTAGTGTCTTTTGTCGAGGAGTACTGATGAAAAATTTGGCGTCGACAACACCATCATTGGTAATGTTTTTGTTTTTTTCCCATGTGTGAGGTTTGTCATTATAGCTAGTGGATGGCCGATTATTTTGTTGTTCAAGATATGCAGGTGTCCCTCCTTGTGCAATAAGGGCTCATTCAATGTTAAGCGCTTTGGAGATCAATTGGTCATATGTGGTGATCCCTTGCACCTTGAGATGGAATGCCAAGGTTCCCTCTAGATTGGAGATGATAGTGCAAACTTCTTGTTCTTCTGGAATGACCCATTTGCTCCTATTGGCCTTGGATCGCCATCATTATAGGGAGGAAGCAAATGATTCATTTTTTACCTTGTTTAAGAGCTGATAGTTCCTCTAGAATAACATCCATACCGATACTGAATGCGTAATTTTTTATGAATGTGTCTACTATCTCTTGGAACTTTTTTATGCTAGGGGGAGGTGAGAGAACCACTCCATGGTGTGGCCATCCAAACTTCTAGGAAATAGCCATATCAAATATGTATCGTCATTGTGACTTCCATGCAATGAACTTGGAATTCCCTGATGTGATCTTTAGGGTTTCCCATCCCAAGGTATTTATCAAATTTGGGGATCTCAAATCCCTTTGGGAATAGTTTCATTACAAGACTCCTATCAAATAGATAGGGACACAAGTTGTTGGGTGTCTTTGTGGTTTTCCCTAATTGAAGATCAAACACTTGTTACGAGAATAACTTGATTTGTGTTGTATCATTTTATGGATCAAGGGGTGGGATGAAGGTTTTTTGTGGTGGTTCGCTTGTTGGAGGGATGGGTGGATTGGTTGGTGTGGTGTTGGATGGTGCTTGCTTCTTTTTTTTGTGCCAAGTATGATTGTACTTGTTGTATCAACAATTTTTATTGATGATCCTATTGTTGTTGTGCTAATAGTTCCTGTTGCTAAGCTTGTTGTCATTGTTGCACCAACGATGCTTGTTGTTGGGTTGCTAGTTGGGTTGCTTCTTGCTACTCTTGGTATTGCTTCAGTGCTTTTTGGTATGCTTGTTGTTGGGCTACTTGTTCTTGTGTGAGGTACTTTGCTTGCACCTATGCTTGTTGAGCTTGGCATTGGGCTTGAGCTTGCACTTGTGCCTAAGCTTGGGCTTGTGCTTGTTGGGAAGCTTGTGCAATCTATGTAGCTTGTACGACTTGATCAACTTATTGTTGTTGTAATAAAGCTTGAGCTTGAGCAACCTTTTGTGCTTGTTGATCTTGTTGTGCATCTTGTTTTGCACTTGTTGAGCGGTTAGTTGTGCAGCTTGTCAATTTTGGATTCGTTGAAGTTCCTTTTGATAGGTAGCTTGTAATGCAATTCTATATTGGCTTGACATATTTTTGTTTGGTGGTGGAGGTGGTGGTGGTGGCGATGGATTTGGTATGGTGTTTGTTGTTGTGATGAGAGGAACCATTCTATTGATGATTGGAATTGCAGTGGATGGTGTGATTGATATGCTTGGTTTTTTAGAGACCATATTTTGAGGTATTGTTGATGATGTGATGGTTTCTTGTGTTATTGGGATGGTTTCCATCTATTGTTGTGATATCGATTGCAAGATGGGATGATTTGGTATGATGCTTTGATTGATGTTTGGGGGATTGTTTTGAATGGGTGGTAGAAATGGAGGTAATCCCAAACTGAGATTTGATGTTGATGTTGGTGGTAAGGTTGGAAGTGGTGGAAAAGTGAGTGGCATAATTCCTTTGGGAAATGATGAAAATGTAGGGTCAAAGATGCCCCCTAGTCCAAATAAGTCTCCTTCTCCTTGCGAGGTCATAGGGAGAGAAGTTTGTGTATTTAACAAGTATGTTGGTGTTGCGTGAAATGATGATGATGAATCATTCAAATCATGAAAGGTGAGGAGGACATATGTATGTGATGGATTTTGGGGTAGAAATTTCCCTAAGATCATGCTTGCATCAAAATCTTGGTTACTCACAAGGGGGTGAGTTTGTAGTGCATTGAGAAATGCACTCCCTTGGTTAACAATAGGTTGAGTTGGAGCAATGAATGATGTAATTTGAGGGATGGGTTGGGTGATGATTTGAATGGGGTGTCGATGAGATTGGGGGCATGGATGAAATTGGAGGCATGACCCCAAAAGGTTGTTCCACAATGGTGCTCACATTGTAGTCAAAGGGGAGTTTAGCCCCTTGTTTTGCTAATTCCAGCATGTATTGTGAGGGATGGAGCTTCATCATGATGTTGAAAATTCTATGATTCTTAGGATTTTGGACCATTTAAGTGATCTCATCTTGTGTCATTCCAAAGAAATTATTGGTGATATCCTCTACTTGACTTTCCTCTTGTGGATTTTGTGATGATGAAGGAAAATTAATTAGGGGATTTCTTGATCCAATAGTATTCATTTTGGAATTTGTTTGGCTTAGGTCACTTGAAGTTGATGTTCCTTTGTTGGTCTCCATGTTCTTCTTGTGTTGTGATCTTGTTTGAACCATAAAATGAGGCTCAAAAGAGAAGATCTAGGATGATTAAGGATCAAAGGTGTGATGGTGAAATGCGTGAAAGGTGGATGATATGGATGATTAAACTCTTGGAAGATATTGCGAGGGGATGCTAGAATTTTGGGACTTTTTGGATTCTTGGATTTTGGTTTTGGATTCTATGATTCTTGGATTTGATTTTGACCTTGACTTGGTTTTGGATTGTTTTGATTTTGGATAATGAACAAATGGATCCCAAGATGTTGGATGTTATCTATGGGTTAGACTTGCTCACAAGATGATAATTTGACTAAGTGTAGGGAGAAGGATGCATCTACCCCACTTAACCAAACAAGATGATTTGGTGATAATTTAACTAAGCATATGGAGAAGGATACATCTACACATACTTAACTAAACAAGATGATTTTGATGTTTTGATTCAAGGATTTTGATCCAAGGATTTTGATTTGTTTCAAGGATTTTTGATTCATGGATTTTCCAAAAGTTCTAGCATGAAGGATGATTTCAAGAGTTTTTGGTGAGATGATCTTGGTTTGATGTTTGAGAGATGAATGGAGGTTTGATTTTGATCCTATGTGTACCTAAAAAGACTCTTGTTTACAAGACCTTGGTTTTGAAGAACATGCTTTACTCTAAACAAGGTGTTCAAATTCTTGAAAAAGATTTGGATTTTGACAATAATAGAATGAGTACAAATTGGGATTGTTTCTTGAAGCTCTTCTATAAAATTTGAAAAGAAATATTTGTTTGAATGCGTAGAGTGTTGAGAGACGCTTTTGATGATCTTTTGGACTAAGAGATTTTGACTTTGGTTTCTAGATTTTGATCTTGCATGAAATCATTTGAGACACATGTGTGGGGTTCAATTGTTCTTAGCTTTGCTTCATGAGTTCTTTTTACCACAAACAATTCTTGATTAGGTTTTTAAAACTAGATGTCCAATGTCCTAATTTTCTTTCATCCCACAAATTGAATTATGTGGAAATCAAGGAAATCAAGGCAAAGGTTACCTTTTGTTGAATTTAGTAGGAGAAAATTGAGATGAAATCCAAATACTTAGAAGCCTCTAAGGATGCAAATCCCAAGGGCAAGCAATAGCATGTGAATTTGTTCAAGGGTATTTGATTCTCCTAAAGGGTTTGAAATTTGGCACTCATGTTAAATGTTTGTTTTTCCAATGTTTTCAATCAAGCAAAGTGTTTTGATTTCAAGAACATGCACAACCCTAGGGATATTGAGACAATATTTGTTGAATCCCCACTTGTATAAGTCTAGCTACACCTACTTTTAGTGAATGGTTAGATGCTTGACTACACAGGCTCCCCCTTATAGTGCACACCTTCTCGAGTCAGCAAGCACTCCGGTATCCATGAATCTCCCATGGAATACTTTCCATTTCTACTAAAATCCGTAAAAGTGTGGGGTGGCTTCAAAATGATTGTTCTTGCACCAACAAATAGATCAAGGATATTGGCCTTTTCTAAACAAGGGTTTTAATGCGGGCATTCCAGTCATGGGGGACCATCCATGTGGCAAGAGACCATTGCTTCCCTTCTTGTCGAATAATCCTTGTGATGCTTTCCTTTCAAAAAAATACCCACACTTATATACTAGTTTGGAAGTCCTTGGTTTTAGCATGTTACCGGTTGGGTCATTCCCTTGGGTGAAGTACTTTTCCCACAAGGTAGGCCCTCTAAGATAAACAAAAAGCAAGCAAACATATGCATAGTTCACGTCGATCTTTGTTGAGAAACAAAGAGAGAACACATACAATATGTTTCACTCACACTCACAAGATTTTCTCAATTTTAAGATTCAAATTGAAGTGTGTAGGTAATCATTTACACAACTTAAGACCACCAAAAAGCCTTTTGATTCTCAAGATCATCGTGAGACATGAGAGAAGTGCATACATCTTTTCAATGGTATTATTTTGGGTAAATGATTACAAGACAAAGAAACACATGTTCATTTTATCCTTTCAAAGCAAGAGTGGCTTCTTTTTAAGCACCAAAGGAAGTGTGAAATTTTGATTGCTCAATTGTTAACCTTTAAACAAAATCTAGTGGATTTTCCTAAAGTTCTTTTTAACCCCTTTGTAGAAAAAATTGAAAACTTTTGTGGTGTTATTTTTAGAGCCCAAAAGAAGTTTAGTGTATCCTAAGAGCATGAAAGATAACAAATCCTTAAGAGAAATTATGAGCTCTCCAAAAGTGTTAAGAAAACACTAAAGTGTTCAAAAAAATTTGATGTAATGAGAGAA
>VDFB02097797.1:0-22505 GCA_007258455.2 Sequoia sempervirens
TTGGTCCTACAATAATGTAGCTACTAGGAAAAGTGGAAGGACAACTTCCTCTACCTCTTGGATTCTTTAGTGTGGTGGTTGGTGTTTTGGTCGACCTGCTAATTTGCTTGGGCCTCTACTTCACTTATTGTACACTTTTACAAAGCATCTTCTTCACACATCACTTGTACATCCAAAGGTGATATTTCCACATTGCTTGCTCATTCCAAGGCAGTGTCCTAAATAGAAGCTAGTGATAAAATCTTCCTCATTTAACATGTAAAGGTGTTGGGAATTTGTACATCCCCAAGATTCATGCTTCAAAACCTGTATGTGCACCTACTTCCTCCAATAGAACAGTAGCTTCCTCATTTAACATGTAAAGGTGTTGGGAATTTGTACATCCCCAAGATTCATGCTTCAAAACCTGTATGTGCACCTACTTCCTCCAATAGAACAGTAGCCAATTCATCCTCCTAACAAAATCAATTTATTTGGCCCTTATATGAGTCTATTGTTCCAACCACCTACTTTTTTGTAATTTGATTGGTTTGCGATCCCACCGTGATTCTTCCTTGAATGGTGACCACCCATGGCCATAGCATGTGAGTCACAAGATTTGTGTATGTGTTTGAGTTCAGCAAAGCTAAAATTTGGAACAAGTTTGTCAACTAATAAATTCGAGAAAAAATTTATGATTAAATTCAAATATTATAAATCTACAATTTCTATTTTTAATATAAGAAATAAAGCCACAAAACTGTCAAAATAGGTTAACATTACTAAATAGATTTGAAATCTGTATTAAAAGATGCCACATGTATAAACCATGATAAACTTATCAAAGTTAAACTATAAGTAACATATTAGATCATTATTGTCAAATGTTTTTTCTTGTCAAGAAGTGACAATCAAGACCCTAAAGCTTCAAAAAGGTTCCAAGTTATCAAGAGTGCTTGGTTGCCTTGGCACAATATCATCATAACTAGATGCACTACTCGATTCATCATCCAAAAAGTTGGGATCATCTGCATCGTCTCGGTAAATTTGTCAAATTTGTGAAGAAGAGGTGGAGTATTGTGTTGTTTTGTTCATATACAATTATAAATTACTGTGAATATAAACAAGATCTATCAACCTTCCAAACAACAATTGTTCCTATTTTAATAATGAATGTACTCAAAGCAGCCCTAATTCCTTTCACAAGCTTATGAACTTGCTCCTTGTCTTATTATCAAATATCAAGTGTCAAAGTTTAAAAATCTCTACTCCATATGACCTCCACCATGAATACCCAAGTATGTCAACTCATGAGATGTCATCTTTGGCTATTGAAATTCCGAACATGCCTTTTGTCCTATATTTCCAACATTGGCCTTTAATTTGTGTCATGTCCCCTATTTGTAATAATATTGTTATGTATCTAAATGGTTTGTCCCAAGGTCCTTCATTTTCTCCCAAACAAGAATTGTGTATATGCTCCTCCTCTCCTCCTTTTGGTGTCATCCTAAGTTGCCCAAGCCTCTATGCATTGGGAAAGTTAAGTATTCTAAATGTCTATCAATCGAAGTGTCGAACTTCACCATCCTGGCGTGCTTAACATACTTTCTCCACCTTTGATCTCTCCCCCTATAGGCCTATCGATGTTGCCCATTATGTCATCCATTTCTTTCGCTTCCACTAGGTTTCAGAGTTTCTCATTCCCAAATCCCTTTTTGTTGTCCTTTGTCTCATCAAAGTCAAACTTCTCCTCATTTGGCTCCCTTCTAGGTATGAGTTGCTTATCATCCCCAACCCCTAAAGTTGGAAACTCCCACCTATTTGCATTGTTCATCCACTTATTGCCTAACATATCAATGTGTTGTAATGCTTATTCTCGACACATGGCTCCAACTATCATACCATATCGCCAACAATGTTATTTAATTGGAGGACATGGCTCCACATGTTTTTCCTACTGCATGAGCTGAGTATTCCACCCTAGCTACCATTAATGTGGTAGTTAGTGTTTGTGGTTGTGGGGCTTCTCACCATTAATCCTAGGGATTATTGCAAGTTTCGAGTATCATCCTCCATACCTCCCCAATACCTTATTGTGCATGTGGACATAGATTTTGTGTGATTTAGAGGAAAATGATGTTGAAAGGTATGGGCAAACCCATCAATATACTTCTCCGCTACCCAATAATCTCCATGCCAATTTTGGCCTCTTTGTGTATGGTATTTTGGGTTAGAAGCATGAGAATGAAAAGAACTTTTGAATAGACACCAAACCCTAACCATAATTGTCTTGTGCACTTGTGTTTAGACGAACAAATTTGAGGACAAAAACATGTGAATCTATAATGATCAAAGGACAAAAACCCTACTAGTTCATGAGCAATCAAGAACAAAAAACTTGTTAGCTGAAGAAGCAATTCTCATCCAGAACCGCATTTGAGCTTTAATGGAAGCCTACATTGGCAATATCAAGCCAGTGTGACATTTACGGTTGTCGCAGTCAAAGTGGTTATTCCAAAGGCATCCTTGGTGGCAACTACCCACAAGGTCAAGCTAGACCGAAGTGCAAAAGGTTGTGAACATCAACCAAAGCCTCCCCTATCCATAAAAGTTGTTGAAGTAGAGTTTGTAATGCACTTCATGCTTTTTGTAAATGCAGGAACAGCCATGTAACGGTTGTGTGTTTGTAAATCAAGTCTAAACAAGTATCAATGAATACAAATCTATGTTTTTGGCTTGGGTTCTCTAGATTGGTCATTGTATGAGTTATTCCTTGGGTTGTTGGTTATTTTCCATCTATTCCATTTAGGTTTAGGGTTACTATAGGAAGGAAATTAAAAAAATCTACGTTTCAACACTTGTAATATATTCAAACCCTAATTTATTTTCCTTGATATATAATTCTACAAAAAGGGCCCTTATGCAATAGTGGCTGCAATATATATAATGCAAGTCATTACACATGTTTATTTCTAGTTAAAAGAGGGAACCCTAATTCAGTTACATACTAATATCAATTAGTGATATTACTTGGGTATTGAAGCAATCGTTTAAATATTTTTTTGAAGAAGGTTTTTAAAAAATAGTTCCATAAAAATTTGAAATAGCTTCACTGTCACTTTACCTATCATTTTGAAATAGCTTAGGCTCCAAATAAAAATTTGATGCATGTAAAGGCCTGTGCAAAATTTTCCATATGGAATCAATTGTATCTCATTTCTCAATGTAGTTTGCTTCCACATTATTGAGTGTATTTGAATAGTTTCCTCGTGTTCTCATAAAGCATGTCAAGACAAGAAATGTCAACATCAACAATGTGAATCACATCGATTTTGGTCCCCACAAATTTAAAACCTTTGTTGCACTTTCCCAAAAATTGTTGTTTAGAATAACTTGCTCTATGATCTTTCCCTTAGGACCGTTAGAAAGAACCAAATTTTCCAACTTGCTAGAACAAATAATAAACCTTTGAGCTGTTTTTTCTTCAATCACTCTTTGCAAAGTGATATAAAATGAAGCAAATCTTGTTTCTCAAGGCCTCAATGATTCCCTAGATGTATTTTGGATGCATATGGGCTTCAATATATTTGTGGGTACTTCTCTACAATCAGCTTCGCAACTCCCACACAGTTTGTGGCACTATTAATAACCACTTGAACCATAGTCTCCATACCCACTTTAAGCATGGCATCCTCTAATATTTTGAAAATATACTGAGGTTTTTTATGGTTCATGATTTCAATCACCTTCAAGAACATTGACATATCTAACCATCCATTACTCAATATAGTGCAACCTATTACTCTACAAGAGGCTTTGACCTTAGTTAATTTCCCAACCACCCTTTCTTTTGATCTCTCCAAAAGAGTTGTTCTAAAAGCCTCTAAAGTGGGAGGTATGCACCCTTTTCCAAAGTCTACAAGTTTCTGTGCATTTTGAAAATGTGGATTGCTAGCTACATTTAATGGACTAACACTTGAATAAAATAAATCAGTTAATCCTTCATCCACATGTCCTTTCTCCACTGGCTTCCAAAAGTTGTTTAGTGTTCCATTCCCTATCAGCCCACTTGTCATGTCTTTAGGCATATCGGAAGAGGAAGACAAAAGATGAAGTGAACTCAGACATCTCTTGGATTCTCTATTTCTTTTGTGTTAATTTCAAATTTCCTACAATTGACAAGACATAGTCTTTCTCTAAACCAGTTACGATCTTTGGGGTCATACAATTGCATAGAATAACAACCCCTCCATGACCCCCTAAAGTGCCAAGTGGTCCACTACTCTTATTAAACTCCCAACAAAAGGATGACCATACAAATAGCATTTGCTATTATTACTGTTGCATCATATGTTTCCATCCCCCAACACATGATTTTGGACGAGCCATTGAGTTACAATTTGATGTTTTGGAAGATAAATAATAACATTTAATATTTAAAATAGGAATAGAATTAAAATATTAACAATTAAATATTATTTTTTTAAATGACATTTAAAATACTAGAAAATAATAATCAGAAATTTCCAATCAATTAAAAAATAAAAAACTTCACACATTGCCATTTATAATTATTATAAAATGCATTTATTTTAAATAGAAAATTTACCACGATATTAAAAAAATTAAGCTATTATCATATTAATAGTTTTTCTTTAGTAAAATCTATAATTTAAAATGAAAGTATGAATTACCAATTATATTTATAATTTAAAAATCTACTCTACATATTTTAAATATATTAAATTAAAGTTACTAAAAATTTCCTAGTTCATGGGACTCTTAGTGATAATTCTAAAAAGGAGGGTCAAGAAAATGCTAAGTGGATTCCACCTCGACTCGATTTTTTCAAATTGAATCTTAAAAAGCTTCTAGAGGTAATCTTGGCTCATTTAGGGCTAGACGCTTTGTAAGAAATTCTTCAAGGGCCTTGGTCCACGCTGCAACAAAGAAACTAATAGTGGGAGCAAATAATAAGGCTAAGGTCCAAGCCCTCTTATTGGGTCTCTAGGTGATTGCTAACTTTGGAATCTCTTTTATCATCATAGCAGATTTGATGGTTATTAAATATTTATAATGTAATAAGAAATAGAGCCTCCAAATTGGCAATGGAGAATATTCTCCAAAAGGTATGGCCTTTATTGGATAATCTTGAACCATTCTCCTTTTTCCATTGTTTTCAGGAGGTCAACAAAGGAGACAATTACCTTGCCAACTATGTTATCAATCACAATGAAACCTTCATACCAATAATTATAGTTCAAAATGGAAAGGATTGGTTATTAATTTAGACATTATTGATCAAAGTGCTTCAAATGAGTGATAATAAGCGACACTTTCAATGTGAATTTGCTTCCTACTTCGGCTTGACATCTAGTGAAGTTGCTTCTTTGTCATAAATGGTACCAAAAGTCGATCTACATTCAAAGAAGCATCAAATGTGCTTTCTCAGCCCCATCTCAGGCCAGCATTTGGTGAAGCATTTCTACCCAATATTTTGAGCTCAAAGAGGCCATCAGCTTAGATTATTAGGGGGTAGAAGTTCATAACAAGGTAATTTATCTATCGCCTCTACATTTGTCTTGAATTTGATGATTTTGTGAAAGATTTGACATTATTTAAGGCATTAGCAGAGTTTTATATTTATGAAGAGTTCAAAGGTGGCTTTATTACTATGTTGGCATTTGGAAGGTCCATCAAGTCATCCCATTCTAGTCTCTAGTTGTGAGGCCCATGTTTTGGTCTCTATGGCTTCTTTCACAAAGTTAGAGGCTCAAATTTTGGCTTTAACTAAGGTTGTGGAAGGGATGCTTGATTTTTGGTCTCTTTGTTCTTAAGTGTCAAAGCAAAGTTCATTCCCCTTATCCATAACACAAATGAGTTGCTAGAACCAAACATCCCATCTCACTCCTCATTTGCAGAACTAGGCTTGCAAACATGGCTAAAGGTCGCAATAAAGGTAAAGAGTTGGAATCAAAGGTTATACCAATTGACCAAATAATAGATTTATATATACCGGTCTATGTTATTTTACCAAGATGTATTATACAATGGCATAAAAGTGTCTTGCATCATAAGTGTATTTAAATCTTGTTTTTTTAAATACATCACCAACATATTGTTATAAAACTAGTACAACTAAAAATCTATCTAATCCTTTATATATTAAATCTTAAGTAAATTAGCCAATAGTGGCATGGTGTGATGGTTGAGTTGTTGTGTTGTTATTCTTGCCATCAAGGTTCAAACCCCATTGGGGTGTAATTGTTGAAAATTTATATTGGGAATGTCCCCTATTTGTTAACTCACCAGTTCATAGCTCCAGGTCAAAAGCATTTATCCCTTATAAAAATTTACAGATAACCAAGAAAAAAAAAAAAAAAAACTTTAGTAAAATAATTCTTAATTAAAAAAATAACCCAAACCTATATATATAATTTTCCATAAATAAAACAACTTTTAAATAAATAATAATAATTCTAAAGTAAAATAGAAAGCTCTTAAATTAAACAAAAAACTCTTTAACATATATATATATACATTGCTTATATAATATATAAATATTTAAGTACTATATACTCATATATTGTATACAAAGATCAAAGAAATATTATTATCTACATTACTTATATAGGTTATATATATTAATTATATATAAAAGTAATGTTATATATATATATATAGATCAAACAAATATTATAATCTACATTACTTATATATATATATATATATATATATATATATATAAAGCCTATACATTTATATATATGAGTAATATTACTTTTATATATAAGAAAAAAAAATTCAAAACAACGTAAATGAAAAAAAAACTTTTAAATAAATATATCTATCTATACATTACTTATAAACTATATATATATATATATAGAGAGAGAGAGAGACAGAGAGAGAGAATATTCAAAATGATGTAAATAAAATAAAATAACTCTTAAGTAAATATATCTATTTATACATTGCTTATAATGTATAGATATGTAACTAATATTATTCTTATATATGTGTGAGTTCAGAGAAATTTTAATATATGCATTATTTATATAGGCTTTATTCCATATATCTATTTATACATTGCTTATAAGTTATAATATATAGATATGTGAATAATATCATTCTTATATATGTGCGAGTCCAGAGATATCTAAATTTTGTAACAATCTTGCCATTACAAATAACTTCAATCTTTTAGCCAAAGATCTCTACAACCCACTATGAACTTGCTGTTCAAACACCACATGATCTGTAATTTTCCCTACAATTATACTTCTAAGGAAATAATGTAGATCTTATTTCACAAAAGTTGCTTCTACTTGAGTTGACTTCAAACTCAAATAGTTTTTGAGTGTTGTTATAGAAGAATATGCCTTACAATAAATTATTTAGCCTGCAACCCCTAAACAACTAGAAGAATTGAAACAAGCTACATAACAGAGAGGGTTTGAAACTTGGAATCCCCAGTGTGGGGAAAACCAATAGGAAATGGTGATTGCACAATGTCATCTTCTTCTTTCAGCAATGACACCAATAAAAGAGCTCTAAGGAGTATTGCATCTCACGCTTTCCGTTGTATCCTATCTTCATTGTACTGCTATGGAAAGATTGTACGGGGCATTGAGCAAACATCCGTGAGGAACAACTGACTACCCATTGCCACTCATACATTTATCAACTCTTCCACTTTGCTCTCCCTTAAATTGTTTAGCTCCAGCTCCTTTTATGCTTTGCTCAAGACATCCTTTCCAAGACCAAAGGAATCCCAATAACCCAGAATATGAAGACACCATATCTTGGTTGTCATTAATTTTCCCATTCAAATAGACAAGACTACTAGATATAATAGGACGAATGTTCCTTGCCCCGTGCTAAACCACCACAACACATACAGAACCAACATAACACCAGTGAATCTCCATTCCAATACTCTTAGTGCCACCTTGATGTATCTTGCAGACAAAACAACCATGATTCTCTGTCATGTCCCAAATCTTCTTTAAGCTGGGCCGACTTGGTTTTTGTACTCTAGTGTTTTTAAACACTAGCAAATAATTAAATAATAAGTTAGTTTGTGGCCGACCTGTCTTACGGTTGGCGCCATTAGGATTTAAAATTTGAATTTTGTTTTCTTTTGTGTCCGACTTCAATCGAAGTGGCATGGTAGTTAAGTATATATAGTTGGTATTGATCTAGGATTAACTATCACAAAAATTGGACTAAGTCTGTGTAGAGTTTTGAGGGCGTGGCTTCTCAGGCTCACTCCCTCAAGTGCGTAGCTCTCTGGGCAGTTTTCATGTCAAGATTTCTTCATCCAGCAGACTCTCATCTCAAGCTATTCCTTCTTTCAGGCTTCAACAGCGATCAGTGGAGGTAGAAAATTCATTCCACCATCCGGGCAAAGCCGCTGGCTCTAGCCAGCGCCACTGGAATCTACTGATAGCAAATCAAAGTCGCGCAAGCTCCCACAAGCATCTTTCATCAGGCGATAGGAGGTTACAGCGAATTACTTGGAGTCCAACGCCCAGGCTTCTTATTGAATCCAAGACAAAGCCTGTGTTAGTGGCGTCCTACTAGGATTAGAGTTTCTACGTACACCACATTTGATCCAGATCTGGGCAGTAATAATATGCGGGGCATGAGTATATCTGGCTTGGTGCCACTGCAAGGGCGACAAGCCATAAGCAATATTTAATTGCCATAGTCCGAGCTAGTCAATTCTGGGGATGTCGTCTCTCATCAGGCCTGGAGTTGTATGAAATCATCTCTCATATTCTAATTTCAGATACTGCCATTTTCATATTTCCGACTCTGGATCCTATTGTTTTGTGTGATTTGTGGACTACTGTGGTGCGAACTTTTAATTTCCAGTTGCTTGTTATATACGTATGCTATATTTCAAGTGTAGAATCTGAACATTGTGTTGAAGCCTTTGAGTTCGGTATTCTGTCCAATTCAAGTCTGCCCTAGTTTATTTCATTCTCTGCTGATTCTATTCTTGAAGTTTGATAGAGTTTGATGTTTTTCTTGGACTTCTATGGATACGTAACAATCCTCCAATGTAGCACAGATTCTCATATTTTATCTGCTTTCAACTAATTAATGTTAAAATTGTGAAGGAAGTAACTTATAGAAATTAACTCCTTGTTTCTTAGGCATGTGTGTACACTTTTTGCAGCTTTTGATTGTATCTTTGAAGTCGCTATTTCAGGTCTCTGACACAAGCCATGTGTTTTATCGATATAAATCTTTGTATTATTCTGACGTGATTGTGGCATATTAATATTTGAATATTTGGTAATTGTTCTACTTGTCAAGGAACCATAAAGCAATTTCTCAGCGAGTGACCATAACCATGCAAAATCTTATGCTTCAGAATGTTTTCATTGTGGAATTGTTGTTCTCAAATGCTATCAACAAGGTCAAGCTCAAGCATATCCAGATGTGTTCTTTCGAGGCCAATTTTCACACAAATTTGAGGATAACTGACAACAGCCGTGAAAAGTATAACCAACAATTCCAACCAGAAGTGGCTCCATTTCAGTATGAACCAGATTTTTTAAATGGGCTGAAATAGTTTAATTTCAATTCAAAATATATTAACCTGTTGAATTGGTTTGATTCAACTTGCTTGAACAGACAGGATATGATCCAAGAACAGTATCAAACTCTTTATATTGCTGTCATGTATGGATCAATTAAATCCTTCAGGTACTACACCCAACTTATTACTGTCATGTACTCCCCTAAATCTTCTTCAACCCTGACATCCTCATCATCTCTCCATACCACTGACTCTTGTCAAATTCTTATAAATTTCTACTATCTAGTATCTTCCCACAGTTGGAATTATGATTAATCAGTCCAACCAGCTACATATTTATTCTGGTTTCCATCAAGGAGGTAGACTACCAAAGTATCACAATCCTTTATTTAGAAAGAGTGGGTCTTTTTGAAAAACATGGAATTCATTAGCAGCTTTGCGTGTGGGGGTTTAAGTCTCAAATCAATCATTATTAAAAACTTATGAGAATTCCAACTGTTACCTTCCCAGCAATCATAGTCAGTGGATAGTAGGAACTCCACATGCTCAAAGATAAAGAGCAAAATGCAATCTTCCCAATAAAGTGATGTATTTAATTTACCTCAACCAAATGAAAAGCTTAAGCTCAAGAAATCAGTACAGATTGAATGCTTCTTTCATTGGGATACAATCACACAGACTCTCAACAGTTGAACACATACAGATTATGAAATTCAAAATTATACCAAAAATACAGCCTACGCCAAATGCAAATTAACGACTCTGTACACCAATCAGAATTTGGAAGAAAAATGAAATACACATTTTCCCTTTATGTTTAAGAAAACATGTCTAGTCACCTATCAGATTTTGAATAAAAAATGAAATCTATATCTGCTCTCATATACTTGAGAAGATTTTTTTTCTTCATTTGTGCCAAAGATCAGGCACCAAAATGTCATGCTATCGTAAAAATTGAGGAAGCAACCAATTTTTATTTAATAAGCAGTATTGAAGGAAATAAAAGAGAGAGTGTTAAAACTTTGGAAGCCAAAACTGTAAATCTGTGAAAGCTTGCAGGAAACAAAGGGTCTTTTCTTTGGGGAAAACCATGTGAATTACAATGCAGCTCTTCCATTCCTCTATCTACATTTTACTTTCTTCAAAGACCACTCACTACAAAATTAGAGCAACAGAATTCTAAATTATATATATATATAAAACAATGAAAGAATAGAAAACTACCTCTTTATCATTCTGGTATTTTGTTATACTCATAGGGTTCTGCGAGCACTGAAAATCATGGAGAAGAACAGCATCCATAAGTAACGAATTTAACCTCAAATACTATGCCTTGGTAAATACATTCTAAAGACACTTTGAATTCACCAGTAAACTTACATCCATAATGGCAGCCTGAACTTTTGGATTCTGAAATGCCATGGCAACATCAGGATTTGCCATGATTTTTGAAATTACCTCTTCTGGTGTGAGTCCTATTTGCTCTGCATAGAATAACCACCCAGAATAACTTAAAGAAAATGAAGATACAGAAATCATGGCTTCAATGCATGATATTTCAGTGACAACAATATATTGTTGAATCAAATAACATGCAGAAGGGGCTATAAAGTGTATACCGTAAACAAGATGCAGCTAATAATGATAAAACAATTAATTTTAAACTCAAGCTTTCAGAGGTTCCCCAAACCACAATCATCCTATGGCTCAAATACAGAGGCTATACTTTAATATTCTGCAGCAAATTCAAAAACTTAATACCACATAATGTTTGGGCATTCTTCGTATTTCCTCAAAGGTAGTATGAACAAAAGTATAAAAAATTACCATTTTGAACTTTGAAACTGAGAAAAATCTCATCTTAGAGATAACCAGAACAGAGAGTAAAAAGAAATAAAATCATCAGTTTCAAACAAAACACAAAAAATATAAAGGAAAAAAGACCCTATTGCTAAAATGTGGACCCAAATGAGGTCAAAATACACAGACAATTAAAGAATATTTACAATAGCTACCAGGAAACTCAATCAGAGGATGCCCTCTCAACATCCCCATATCCACATAAACTGGTGACTCTATTTTTGCTAAGTTGTCGAATCGGGTACGGGCACAGGTATTGATACGTGGGTACGGTACGTGGGTATGGCAAAAATTTTGGGGGGGTTGGGTACGGAATCGAGTACGTCCATACAAAATATAATAAAATATTCAAAATATATATATATATATAATTAATATTTAATATTTTATTAAAATTAATAATATTATAAAAACTAATGTATGTACAATTAATATTTTACTAAAATTAATAATAGTATAAAACAAAGAAACATAAAAAAATAATTTAAATTATAATAACTAATAAATAATTAATAATTATTATTTTAGAAATTAATAAAACAATGAAATATATAAATTAATATGAACATATTAATCATAAATATATAATTTCTAAATTTCTAATACATGAATATAAATTAATTAATAATAATAATAAAATCTTACACAATTTATTATTTATTATTTAATATATTTATTATTAATTTATTTATAAAATTATATATTAAAATTTAACATATATTATATAACAAGATATATTGCCGTCATCATATATATCTGAATACTTATTCAATTTATTAATATATTATATAACTATATTATCAATATATATATTATTATTCAATCTAGATATTATTATAGAATCTATAATATTATGCGATTTATATACTATTAGCATTAATATTATTAATAATATTATATAATCTATATTCATGGTTCGAACGGGAGGGAATTATTAATAATCTATTTTCATGGTTCGAACGGAAGGGAATGCACAGGAATGAGGGCACAATACATTGAAAAACTCTTCGAAAAAACACAGACAAACGATGCAAATAATGATGCCGCGCAGGTTTCAATGTGGTGAATGCGGTGAATGCGCCCTGCACAATACGCAGTGAGTATTCACATTCAGCGGCTCGGCTCAGGTCGACCAATAAAAAAATACAAAAACGAAATCACTGAGGCAACTTTCACCCTAGATTTTAGGTTTTCATTTTATTTTGCAAAGTCAAATCATGCCAGAATCGGTCCGAATATGTTGCGTCAAGCTCCAAAATGCTCGGAATCGAAACGTTGTTCACAGAATCGTTTCAGGGGCAAAAATTTCGATTCTTGTTCGTACCTACAGCGATTCGAACCCAATTCCGACTCGGGTATGTTTTTGAGACGGAAACGATATGCAAAACCCCACGATTCGGCTACTTAGTATTTTTGAATAAGATAGCAATACACTTATTTACGTACTCTTGTATTATGATTACAAATTGCACCCCGAATCTGTTACCCAGACCTCACACCACTACAAGACTGACAATCACTCTTGTTTTGTATATAAAATGCAGACAGTAGAACAAAACTAACAAACAGAAAAGGAATAAGGCTGAGAATCTTGTTTAAAATAAAAAATGCTCTCTATTCAAATAAATAAATTCAAATATGAATATACTTCATTATTATTTGTATATGCTATATATTAAATAAATAATGCACAATACTTCAATTTTTATATAATTTAATAATTATAAAATAATGCACAGTGATGTTTATTTGCACTAATCAATGTATCATTCATTATTTATTTGTATATATTTATTATTAAATAAATAGTACAATTTTTATTTGTATATCCTTCCTACACTTGTAAATTTGTAATGCACTAAATAAGTTAATTATACGGTTCATTTTTAAATAAGTGGTTCAATTTTATTAATTATTTCCTCAAATAATTGAACTATATGCTGTGTTACACGAGGATGCGTCCCCCTGCCCAAACCCTACGTCCCCGTCCCATGTGGCGTTTCGAGGATGGGGCGACGGAAGGGGGCGTCCCCCAGGCGTCCCACCTGGTTTTTGAAAACTAGGGGACGGCAGGAAACGCGTCCCCAAAAAAGGGGACGGCTGGAAAATAAAAGGGAACACCTAGAAGTCCCACAAAGCGGCTGAGGGCCAGTAGAAGTGCCCAAAGCAGAGTATCAAAAGGCCCAAAGCGTCCCCTTTCGTCAAAGTAAAAAATGTTTTGATTTTTGGCAAATTAAATAAAAATTGTTTGATAAATATTAAATATTTCATTATATTTGATAAAACATTTAATTTTTAAACAAGCTATTTAATTTTATTGTCAAATTAAATAAAAATTACTTGGTAAATATTAAATATTTCATTAAAAAAAAATTGTTTGATAAATATTAAATATTAAAGTATGTTAGTGTAATTAATATTTAATTGCTACATAAGTTTACTTAGGTAATTATTTAATTCCTAGGTTAATTAGTTGTCATCCTTATCTTGTTAATTTATCTTGTTGCTCAAGAAAAGATTAGGGTTATGCATATCTTTCTTTTATAAAGCAAATCATTATCATGTAATTATTGAATTCTCGAATAATATTATGTTGCACATTCTTTTGCAACCTCTCTACTTTTTCTGATTTTCTCTTTTGTGGAAGGTCTTTTTGGTTTGCAAATCTGATCTTGGTTTCTAACATGGTATCGAATTGTGATTTCAAACCTCTTCTCGAGATTTTGAAAATCATTCTGCGAAGGTGGTCCGGGATTCCTCGAGGATATCATGCCTTGAGTTAATCTATGAGGTGTTTTGGATCAGATCAGGCTTCACCATTAGATTCAGAGCACTGGAAAAAGTTAGGATTGACTTTTATTTTGCAAATTTTGGCCATCATTTGCCAGATCCTTGAGGGTTTCGAGGCTAGGAGATTTTTGCAAGCTCAGGGTAACCTTAATTTTCGAGAAAGCGATTTGAAGAGCGGGGAGTCACCATTTGCATTAGCGCGGCAAAACCACAAGATTGCCCTTACGTTTAGTCGATTCGAGGAAGTTAGTGCAGGCGAAGCTTTTTATGCGAGGTAAATCACGAAGGCGATCCCATGCGCTTCGAGGCTCGAAAATCAAGAAAATATCAAAAATGAGTTCTTGTTTTGTATGCGCCCAATATATAAATCACCAAGCGCCGCCCTTGATAAGCGTAGCCAGTTCAGCCAGGCCAAAGATAGCCCCGCCAGTCCCTGCTCCAAAGGCTGCAGTCATGGGGGCCGGGCACTTGCTCGCCCGGCCCGGCCCGGCGGTTACATGGAAGCTTGAGGGCTCCACCCCGACTATTGCCCTCGGCCTGAGTAGCGCCTGTGGGACTAGGGGCGAATTTAGCCCGGGGCACCTATAGCCCTTATTGGGCGTGCAGGCGGTGTTCGCTGAAATCAATTATTTTTTTGCTCCCGATCTTGCTGTTGTTTTTTTTTAAGCGAGAATCTGGCGTTAGGCGGTCCGGTAGCCAGATCGATGGTGCAAGTGTTTTGCAAATTTTGCTCAGTTTATTTTGTAGGCCTTTGAACTCAAATGTTGTTGTTTTCATTTCGGAGCGCATATCTTCAAACTTGGTGATCCATTTTTTGTCATTATTATGGCTTTGGAAAGCTGATTTAGTCCTCTACACAAATCTGATGTCTATTATTATTTTTCTATTTATGCATGTTTGTATGCTCTCCTTTTACAATCGTTGGGTTATTGTAATAAATGAACTATGATAAAGTTCCATCAGGGGGGTTTCTTGCATAATAAATCTTATTAGAGTGTAGTTTTTACTTTGATCTCCATATCCATTTTGATTTGTTGGCAGCTTGTATGGGTTATTTGGTTTCCTAGTTTCTTTTGTGCTGCTATAAGCTTGACATATGGTTATGGATTTCACGCCGGTTGAGATTATGTTTCTTGATCCTCATTGGTTGATTCTTCTCGGTTTAGAGGCCATGTTTTATGGTTAATGTTCGAGTATTTTTGGTACTCTTTCCCATGGAAGAGTTTGATCCCTGGTGGCATCGGCATCGAGATAGGCAGTTTCAAATTGCATCATCATCTCATCTCTTTATTTACTTCACATATTCAGGGTTGTTCGGTTTATGATTTCCGGTGTTCTATGGCATGGATGCGCTATCACATTATTATCATGATTTAGTTTTGGTTTGGTGTAGGCAGTATCTTTCCTTGCTTATCAGATTTTGGGTTCTAGTGTTACTCCACAGTGTTCTTCCAGTGTTTCTTTGCAGTAGTCATCTCATTGTAGGGGGTTTTGTCCCACTGGGTTTTCCTTCTCTACCTCATTATTGCATTTGTACTTGGGTACCTAATCGAGGGCCTTGTTGTCGGGACCCATTCATGCTTTCTTGCATTCATCTTAGTTTTAGGTGCATGCTTTTAAATCTCCCTGATTTGCACTTATAGGGGTATTGGTATAATTAATATTTAATTACACTTTATAAGTTACTTAGGTAATTATTTAAATTCCTAGGTTAATTAGTTGTCATCCTTATCTTGTTGTAGGCTATGCATTGCGCAGATAAAGTGGAGTTACATGCATATCTTTGTTTTATAAAGCCGAATCATTATCATGTAATTATTGAATTCTCGAATAATATTATGTTGCACATTCTTTTGCAACCTCTCTGCTTTTTCTGATTTTCTCTTCTGTGGAAGGTCTTTTTGGTTTGCAAATCTGATCTTGGTTTCTAACAAAATATTTCATTATATTTGATAAAATATTTAATTTTTAAACAAACTATTTAATATTATTGTCAAATTAAATAAAAATTGCTTGATAATTGATAAATATTAAATATTTTATCAAATATTACATATTAAATATTTCATTATATTTGATAAAAATGTTTTATCCCCATTTGAATGGCATTGACTAAATAATAAAATATTATTATATTTACTTTAGTCATTCAACCTAAAATTGAACAAAATGCTTTTATATTTAATAGTTAAGTTATTGCAATTGCTGTTAGTGTTTACCTTTATCTTTATATTGTTGTTAAATATCGTTGTTATACTGCTGTTATACTCTTTATCTATGCACAGTGTCATATTGATATTGTTGCACATATTTGATATTTCAAATTGCTCTCTTTCTCTATCTATATATAATATATTTTTAAAAATTCATATATATATCGAAAAATTCCTATATCGCCGTCCCTCCATCGCCCCCAAAAATCTGCCCCCGGACTGTTGTCCCCGAAACGCGTCCCCTGTCGTCCCCCCGTCCCCGAAACTGAAACGCCATGGAACATAGACTATATGATGAAATAAAAATTAAAATTGAATTATAGGATGAAATAAAATCTGAAACTTGAAGGTCTAAATCACAAATTTTGGACTTTTTGTTAATTATTTAAGTTTCATTTGTTTCAAATCTTTGATTTTAGAACATATTGTTCAATGTTTATTTTTCAAACTTCTTGTTGTAGGACTACTACACATGGAGATTATCATTACATCATTATGATGGTAATCAATTCTAGCTCCATTGGCAAACTCTCCTTCAAAATTATTTGAGTTCACCTTTGTGGAGGCATGTAGAAATGATACAACAAATTCCAAGTGGTAGGACATATGTTTGAATAGGCAATAGGTGTGATCAGTGGTATACAAGTTCATAGAATCAGGTGAAAGCTCATTTCAATCCCATTCCTAGATTGGAATCAAAGCCTATCAAGGAAAGCCTGGTGCACCTATGTTGGCTTATAAAATAGCAGAATATATCAAAGAGCAAGTGGAAGCAAATGCAATAGTTGTCAATAGAATAGTGCATCGCTTGAGGAGAGGAATGGGCTCGCGGAGGCCACTTGCTTCTCCATCTCATACACATGGTGTTGTCTTTGATCTTGTAGTAGAAAGCCATCCATTTTTAGGTAAGAATGAAGAAGAGCTCATTAATGTGATGAGAGCAAAGGGACCATTGGTGAGGGCATTTAAAAATGATGCTAGAAAGATTAATCACCAAACTATTGCAAGATGCCTC
Source organism: Sequoia sempervirens (assembly GCA_007258455.2). Classification (NCBI taxonomy): domain Eukaryota; kingdom Viridiplantae; phylum Streptophyta; class Pinopsida; order Cupressales; family Cupressaceae; genus Sequoia; species Sequoia sempervirens. The sequence goes on from VDFB02097797.1 coordinate 17,411, forward strand.
TATGCAAATGGTTTGTCCTTCGATGTTGTTTGATCACCATACTAACAAGATATGATAAGAAAAGTAAGTGTAAGCTCCAAAAGAGTACATGGGTCCAAGTTATGAGAAGGTGTGTAGCACCTTATTGTCAAAGGAGCTCAAACATATAGAAACTTAATTGGCTCCCATTAGGATCTAATGTAAAGAAATAGGTGTGTCTATCAATTCTAATAGACGAAAAGATGTAATAAATAGGTCATTAATCAATGTGATTGCAATGTGCTCTAAAGGGGCAATTTCGTGGATTGTGAGGGGAAGGTGAAGAATACAAAATTTGTTGTTGGAAGCCCTACACAATCCATTCAAAAATTGGGTCCTCAAAGTGTTGTCCAAGTCATAATGGGCAGAGCAATTAGTATATTGGTTTAGACATGGTTCTCACATATATTTTAGACACCTTGTGTTGTGCACTCACTCAACCTCATGCTACAAAAGTTGGGTAAAAAAATACATTGGATCAAACAAATCTATGTTGAGGCCAAAGAATCCAAATGTTCATCACAAACAACATGTTGCATGCATTTTTAGATCATTCTCACAACTAGAGCTATTGAAAATAATTCAAACGATCAAATTTTTTAATTTCATGTTTAATTTTAGTAATTTATCAGATATCTTTAAAATTCAAGCACACATTCTTCTTTGTTTTTTACTTTCTTTCTTTTTTCCAAATAGGTTGTTGAGAAGATTTACATACAACACAATCATGTTGAGACAACTTATGAAGGTGCAAGAGGTGTTTTTTGGCATGGTCATTGGCCAATCATGATCCATATGGAGGCAATCCAGCACTAAGAGGGCACCAAATATAAAGCAAATGATTCTAGATACACTTAGGTGGGATTGTGTGGAATTCTTCTTAGTTTCAATGAACCCATCATGAGCATGATCCGCTTTATCTAACACAAATAAGCTATATTTGGAAAAGATATACGATGGCATTGACTCAATGAGTGAGAAGATGAAATTCATCATTAATGCACAAGAGCAAGATCCTCATGAAACTTTCTTCAAAGAGGTGCAGTCAATTTGTATTGAATGGTGGACCAAAATGACCACCCACTTCATCTTCTTGCCTTTGTGTTGACTCCCAAATATTACAGCAAAAGTTCCTTGCTATGCCAACAAGGGTGCCACCATATCATGATGTAGAAATCCGCAAAGGGTTTGGGAAAGCACATACTAAACTCATCCCTAATCTTGATATGGAGGATGCAATAAAAGGTGAGTTTTCTGACTTTGTAGCCTCCACTAGTCAAAGTGTTTGTGCTCTCCATGAAAAGAATAGGAAGGATGCTCACTTTTGGTGGTACCTATATGGCCATAAATTACCACACCTCCAAGTTCTTGCAATCAAAATTTTATCACAAGTTTACAAATTTTCACCAACTCTCTGAATTTGAGTTTTTCATTTTGAGAATCACTATTTTCAAACTTAAAGTTTGATTTACAATGTACTAATTTAACAACTCTAATGAAAGCCCCTTTGCTTCAATAGGTTGCTAATTCTTCTTCATCTAAATAGAATTGGAGTACATGCTCCTTCATCCACTCAATGAAGCACAATTGATTGGCATCAAGTAAAGAAAAGGAGCTAGTTTATGTGCATTTCAATTTGCCCCTTCTTACTCACAAAAAAGATGAGTACAAGGAAAGGGCAAAGAGTTGTGGGGATGTGGACCTACAGCCAACTAGCTTGGATATTTCTTCTATTGCACAATCTTCAATTTTTGAGGAATCAAGTAGCCAACATACTTTTAGTTTGAGTGGTAGTGGAGTTCCATGTGGTTCTCCTAATCTACTTGCATCATCATGTAAATGATATTGATTACTAATTACTAATTGTATTATTTACTATTGGGCAATGATTATCTATCATGACATTCAAGTTTGATCCTTTTGATATCAAATTACTAAATAAGTATATTATATTTCAAATTTTGAAATTTGAATGATTTTGTTTTAGCATACATATGATGTATGGTATACTAAACTTAATCATATTTTTAGGCTGGGTGTATATATTTATTATTTTTTGTATGAACATTCCCAACACACCAAAAAAATCTATCGTACCGACATATTATACCCAAATACTCTATTTCGATTCGGCAACTTAGATGTTGCCAGTTTGGGTTTGGTTTTAGGTTTTAGGTTGGATAGTTTGCCAATTGTTTTTTGTGTTAGTTATATTGTTAAGAGTCCTACTTCACGTACCTCCAAAATGTTAATGATATAGCAGCTTCGGTAGCTCCTTCCAGCTCAGCTCCTTCGTGGTATCATAAATTGGATGATAGCCGTTGGCTATACAATTTATATTTATTGTTTGTATTTCATACTATGGCCGACATAAAAGAATTCGAGTTAATCTTTTATTAGAAGATACTTAATATTTATTTGAGGCCGACCATCATTAAAGTATATTCGCAATTTATTAGAGGCCGACTTGAAGGGTTTTGAGGCATGCGTCTCTATCATTCACTTGTATATATTCTCCTTGATTCGTCTATTGTTATCATCTAGTAGAGTTCTGTTATTATCATCAGCTTTGCATCATAAAGAGTGAAGAGATCAGTTCAGTCAGTTACACAAGAGCGAATATATATTGCCTGATCAAAGAGTGATCATATCAACAGGGTGAAACTACAGCTAGCGAATTCTGTCAAGTGCGCTTCAAGTCTGAAAGTGTGATCAAGTGCGAATGTAATAAGCAAAGTGTGAATTCAAAATACAGAGCGAACATTACACAATGTTGGGCTAACACAGATTGAAGTCATAGATTGAAGACCATCCAGTGCAAGGTGAACATTGCCAGATCTGTCATTTACCAGGTGTGATTTAACAGGTTATTATCTGTCATTTCATATTGCCAAGTGCAGTATATTGGTCTTGTGTTAGACCTCATTGTAATTTGTAAAAGTGCCACTGTTACATCAAATATAAGAGAGATCTTTGTTGCTGGGCTTTTCTCCCTCAAGAGGAGGGTTTTCCCAGGGTATATGCTTTGTTATTTTGTCTGATTTTGAGTTATTTTTCTGTGCATTTACATCTGATCATGAAAATTAACATGGTATCAGAGCGGGTCTAGAAAAGATCTGATCGGATGTGTTTAAGCTTTCTGAAGAAGAGTGTGAGAGACAAGGCAGTAATCGCTCCTTTACACGATCATGTTCACTGGGCAAAGTATGGGAAATGAGAGTTGGTCTGATTCCTCTATAGGAAAAGCGAATCTTTTGGTTGGCTCGTAAGGAGTAATGGTGACTTAAAATCCTTGGCCGCCGTGTGAGTCGGGTATTGGAGGTTACCTGAAGAATTTTAAAATTGACTCTTCGATTTTTTTTTGGAAGCTATGAATGAATCAAAGGAAGACTTTCGGAAGGAAAGAATCATTTTTCTTAAAGATCTTCGGGAGCATTATTATTGTTGTTATTACCAAGACTGGAATTGATAGAGATTATCGAGCTCATGATTGAAGATTCGCACATCTCAGGCCTATGGGCTCTGAATCTACATCCACATCCCTTGTTCGTGCTTAACTGATGTAATTGATGTGCTTACGAAGGAGATACCCTCCATTTAGAAGAGTTCATGCAAATCTGGAGATCTTACAACACTGTGTCAGGAAGAATCGGAATTAACAAAGAAGTTGTTGGGCGAGCTTTCTCACTTGCGGCATGAATTTGGTATTGTTGTCGCTTTATTTAAGAAGAGGCATGTTGGTGTGTTTATATCATTGCAACCTTCCAGCTTATGAGTGATCTGCTTCTTTGGGTGTCGCTAGTGGTTCAGATCTCAAGTCCTGTGAATCGCGGGTGCCGGCTATTATGGATGCGTGATGAACCCAAACTACTGTGGATGGCACCAGTGTCAGATGTGAGGTCTATCGCATAAGTATGGATGCGATGGGGTTCATCTGTGCTGTTTTCATCATCCGAATATCTTAGAGATTGCTGCACCTGTATAACAATTCTAGGTGGGTCGAGCTGGAAAAGTAGTGCATCGATAAATTTGAATGATCAAGACCATATTCAAATTTACCCAGCCACCACCCAGATTCTGAGACATGGGCCTGTAAGAAAGTCATGTATCTGTAGAAGGAAGGTGGTGGACTACAGTCAGAATTTTTTTTTAAGATATAAGTATTCTTTGTTGAGTTATTCCATTTTTAGTTGGATCTTGTATTAGTAAAGAGAGATAGTGGTTTCTCTTAAAAATTATTGTTCTCTGGCCTATTTCAACGGGATTAGCACTTATCCAGTTTCACCTATTTCTGTAGTCAGGAGTCCCCTTGTCTCTTGATTGGGGAAGTTGATGCCACCAGGAGGGTAGCATTCATGAGTCTGATGGTGGCAATCTGCGAATGGTGGTAGAGTGGCGCCGGCCAGAGCCATCGGCTCTATATCTCCTGTTGTGAAAGATAAGTCACTCCTGCAGCTGATTGAAAGCTTTTGAAGACTGAACAGTATTGAGGTCTTGGAGCTTATCTGCGAGGATGCACAAGACTAATTGGGATCAATTGAAATAGATCTGAAGAATGCTATTAAGAGATAAGTATTCTTTGATTATTTCCTACTAGGCTGAAATTCAATTTGCTATATTATGCAATCGTTGTTTGATCTTGTGTGTAGAAAAGTTTGTGTTGTCCTTCTCTTGAATAGTGATCCCTGATTGAGATCCCTTGGAGTCACTCTTTCATTCATTTTGAGATCATCAATATCATTCTCTTGGTGCATAGTCTATGATGTTGCCTTGAGAGGCCTGATCTTATATGCCGGCTGCATATTGCATCTAAGAAATCTGAGTTGGACAGATTTTATTTTTTTTGTGCTGAGATTAGCGTTCTTGAGAAGAAAGAGTTATATCAGAATTTAATAAAGATAAGGCTCTTTTTTTCTTGAGATAGTAAACTTTGTGTGATTCTAGTCTTGATATTTCTTTGGATAGTTATAATCTGTTAGTAATCTCTCTCTCTAAAATGCTTTGTGAACAGCTAGAAAAGATTGAGGCATCTTATGAGGAAGTTATGCCAACCAAAGAAATGATCAAGCACGAAGTC